>CM046034.1:62585374-62692874 GCA_025215565.1 Flaveria ramosissima | reverse complement strand
TAATATAACCACTCTAAAAGATAGAGTTAGGGTTATTTTAAAAACAAATAAATATCTTAAAAATCGTAAAAATTAATATCAAATTTTTTTGAACAAAGAATTTGTTATAAAAAGATAATCACAAGCAAGATGTAAAAGATAGAACCGAACAAAATACAATGATTGAATTTGAAATAAAAAAAATTACATTAATTTTGTCATTCTATCTTTCGTAACTTAGTTCTATTTTTTATCCACCAAAACGTGTAAATCTTAACATCCTCAACCACTTTTGAAGATGAAACCGAATTTTCACTGAATAACTTCTTGTTTTCGGACATCCATATAAACTAAAACAAATAACTAATAGCAATTGGTTATATTTTATAAACTTATACTTTTTGCACGTAGTTGTGTATGGGTGTATACATTAAAAACCAAAAATAATTACATATAACCCATCAAACTATTGTTTGCATATGTTTTTGAAAATTTTATTTATTTAGCTACACATAGGTAAATATTATTTTCTATCATTTTTTATGCAAACATTAAAAAGAGATCTTATCTATTAATAAGATTTATCGACGTATCAAAAATATTTAGAAATACTCAAATTATCCTAACCCTTAAAAGATAAACTATCTTTATAATATTGATAAAGTAAAACAAATTTGATAATAGAGTTTAAGTAAAATACTAACACCAACCGGTCCCGATGGAAGCGTATTAGTGGGCTATTTATAATCTTCAACCAGAATGACCAAATTCATTGTGCCATCAACTCATCTCACCGCCTATACATACTTCATTCGATTGCTTTTACGTACTTCATTCGACGCCGGAGATATGTCGGACATTAGTTCAATCGGTCAGGAGGGTAACGAGGTTCGTGTTCCAGAGATCGAACCACTTTACGAGAAATTTCCACCGTCGAACACAACTAATCCGCCATCTATACCGGCACCAACAACTACGAGTCAAGTTATCAGCTTTGGGTTACAACATCTTGAAACCCTCAAGTGTTGCTTCACATGCAAAAAGAAGCTTGTAGGGAAAGTTTGCATATACATGTACAAGTAAGTATTCTCTTGATCATAAAGATATCTTAGAAAAAATTTATGTCACACAAAGGAATTTGATATTTTGCATGGGTGAGGGGACCGGGCGATAGCGGACCTTTGTGGCTATGTGTTAGGTTGGGGCAGCCGCCCACCCTAAAAAAATTAGGGTTATATATGCGTACGTGAAAATCCTAACCTTCTCCTGTAAATTTTTTGCAGTTGTCCCTCACTGCACTTTAATCCTAATTTTTCAATGTTGATCAATTAATTTTTAACTTGATAAGTTTTAAACCCAATATTAGATATAAACCCAAATTAAATTTTAAACCTAATTCTGATCACCACGCCGCCACTTTTCTGATCATCACTTCCGGTTACCGCACTGAGGACTTGAGTGAGTGCCTCCGTGAGGCTGCTCATGAGCGCTCAGCAATGGGTGTCTTTTTTATTTTGATCCACCCACAACATTAAACTTCATCATCTCTTTTTTAATTAAGTCTCACATTCATACAAATAGCATTTTACACATGTGTAGTCTGTGTGATTGTGGTCACCCACACTGCCTATTGTACATAGCGCGTATGTGATACACTTTTTTGGTTACATGCGCTAATCTATAACACATAGCCTTATAATCTATATTGTTGTTGTAGGGATCTGGCATTTTGCAAGGGCAATTGTCGTCAAAAAGAGATAGATAAAGATGAAGAAGAAATCAAGAATCGTGAGAAGATGAATGATAAGAGAAGCTACGGTCCACGACCAAAGTATGAAGATGATGAAGAAGATCTTTTTCATTCGTGATGATACCTTGATGATAACATATGTTCTTTAGATTAAGTTGTTTATGTCGATAGATATTGAATCCTTATTTTCATTGATAAAGTATATGAAACTAATGCTTGTTGGGAAATCTTTTTTGTTGACGTAGAACTTATCTAATTAAAATTTATTTGTTTTAATAAAAATTTATATAAGCTGCTAAACGAATATCCTGATAAACATACTTGGAACATTACCTTGCCTCATGAAATTCGATTGGTATAAGATCTAACAATTAGGGAGCGTTTGGTTAGAAGAATGGAATGGAATGGAATGGAATTGAGAAACTAGTATGATTTTCAAGTAAAATTATGTTTGAGTGAGTAATGAAATGTAAACTCAAGGGAATGTTTCACCTCAAATTCCCTTGGTTGTGGGATTTCAAATTCCTTCTCTAGGTGGAAGGATTTTAAAATCCCATAACCAAGGGAATTTGAGGTGAAACATTCCCTTGGGTTTACATTTCATTACCCACTCAAACATAATTTTACTTGAAAATTATACTAGTTTCTCAATTACATTTTATTCCATTCCATTCTTCCAACCAAACGCTCCCTTAATGTTTTAAGTATCCAATGGACCAACCGATTGCTACCAACAGGCAACTTATGGATCCAGGGTAACCAAGGAAGAGTGGAAGAATTAAAGTTCAGACCAAGAAATTTGAAACCGAGCGTTGTCGTGGGGCTCTTTCGGGTTTGATTTTTTTATAAAACTTTGATGTGTGTGTTGTTGCAGGTAAAAAAGGCCTTGTTTGATTACGAAATAGTCAACGTATCAGACGAAACCGTTTGAAACAAAATAGTAATATAAGTACAAATCAACGTAAACGAAACTATTGAAAGGAGAGAAGAGTTCGTAAAAAAGAAAAAAACACTAGAAGAAGTTGAATTTTTCTGAACTTTTTAATTCTTTTTTGTTTTTTTTTTCAAAGATAAATTAAACATTTTGTTTCAAAATAGTGTTTTAAAAAATTCTTATTTTTAAAAATGTCCTTATTATAACTCCCTATTTTAATCATTTTTGTTTTATAAAAAATTTACTTTTGAAAAACCAATTTTAATATATTACGTAAAAATAGATTGATTTTTTTGAAAAAAAAATTCTTTTTATAAAAAGCTATTTTCACAGAAATAACATTAATAAAAAAATCTATTTCTTAATTTAATAAAAAATAAATTATAATATAAAAATAAATAATATTATTAGTAATTAATATAGTTATTTAATAGAAGAGAGAAATGAGAAATTTAATAAAAATAAATGTGCTGCTGACACGTGTCATCACCAATTACCATTTTATTAGAGTAGCAAGATAAAAGTAACATAACCAATTAAACCATTTTTTTTGAAAACCTTAAAAGTTAACTACAACTAAAACTATTAAAAGTTATATTTAAACGACAAGTTGGATCACTAAGACATGATCATTATGGAACCCGATACCGCGCTCAGAATACAACTCACCATATGTGATAGAAAACTCATTGTCCCAACTTGGAATCACTTTTTTTGTCACGAGTAGAATTTAAACTCAAGATCTCCTTCTATTTTAAATAAAGATTTGAGAAACATTACCTCAACCACTGGATGTAAAGATTTTTAATTAGTCAAAAAAATTATAAATTACACATTTATAAATAAAAATTAAAATACAATTACATCAATGTAGACATTTAAAAATATATAAAGACGTAATAAACAAAAGTAACTTTAGATTTACACTAAATGTTATAAACTATTTAATAATAAACTAGGATTAAATGTCGCGCGTTGCTGCGGCTATAAGGTTGAAAACGACATCTTTGTAGATCTTAGTTTTGTTCCAACTAATCCTAAGCTATCAATATGACCCAATAGAAAGTTTTAGTAAGCATTAATCTTCTAGATAACCGGTAGTAGTTGCAAACAGGGGCGGAGCATAGTTGGGACCGAGGTGGGCCGCCGCCCCCCCTCTTTTTTTCGCCGGTAGTGTAAATTTTTGGCCCGTAGTGTAAATTTTGGCTCGATAGTGTAATTTTTTATATAAAACTCGAGTTCGCCCCCCTAAAAAAAATAAATCTCGCCCCCGCCCCCTTACAGGAGTGTTCAAGCTCCGCCACTGGTTGCAAAAGATCTCGAAATGTTACACTACATTCATACAACCATACATTTTTTATTGCACCAAAGATTGGTTTTAAATAGCATGATTTTCAAAAAGTGCAGCTACTTGGCTGCTCCCTTCGCTGAAAGAATGAGTTGTGATGCAAGATGTTTCACACTCCATGGCACACTGTTGCAAAAGTATGGTTTGATGCAAAACACATGTTCTGTCGGTGCTCTTTTTATTATAGTTGGTAACCTTAGTCTCAAGAGATGGAACAGGGATGCAAAGGTGTGCATTTTTTCTGTTTTATAGTCTTATATTTCTTGCAGGGTTTTGCTCCTGTAATTAAGTTGTGTGAAGGGATAAATCACCAGTATTATGTATTGGTGATAAGTGATAACTTCTTGTTGAATTATGAATGCTTTTAATATGTATAAAAACACTGTAAAAGAATTAATAAAACCAAAATGTAAGGTTAACATAGATTATCTTGAGTGCAGGCATTCTACAGAGCTTGCTAATCAACATACTTTTGTTCCCTCTCAAAAACTTAATCTTACCTGATCATTCAGTAATAAGTTTGGGGATGCACCTCCATAACCATGGCCAAAAAAATCATGGATAATTATCACTGTCTAAAGAAATTTTTAGTAATAAATTTGAGGTTGGGATCAAGCACTGTTCTAAACCAAATATTTGCATATTGATGGGTGATAAGTAATACGGAAGAACTCAACCCAAAAGACTAGTTTGATGGGTGAGGGAACCCATTTGGCTTATAAATCCCACATCAATTGCCCATACAACCGATGTGGGACAAGACCCATACCTTACAATGGTTTCGGTCCATAACAGCAACATACAACAGCCAACATACAATGAAAATCATAATCGGAAACTTAGAACAACAAAAGACCGCAAACCTAATGTCTGAATCTAGGGAAGACTGTAAACCTAAGCTGTGACAACTAACAGGAGCATAATAACAACAATAATCACAAACATAATTCGCCAATTTGAAGAAATGAAACATGCAAGCCACTTATAAACTACGAAAATCCAAACACACGTCAGACACACATGTCCACAGGTTAAAAACCCAAAAAAGACCCAACTTAGAGCTCGAACCCATTTTGCATCCTAATGAAAGTCAAAGCAACAATCATAGATTAGAAATACCCGTTTTGCATCCTAACCCAAAGGGGCGATATGGAGATCGACAAAAGTTAAAATCGCAAACAAAAGAAACTCAACACATGAGTGACGTTGAACATCAGAATAAGCACATTAAGCCTTAACAAATAAATGATTTTGTTCTTGCTTGAGTCGCCACAATCAAACCCTAACATATTGTAGGGGTTAAAGGTCAATGTCTGCAAGTTCAAAGGTTATTTCTGTAACTTGTTGTTTCTTGTTTGTATTTGTTATAGTGACAATAGATGAAGGGTGTAAAGTGTCAAGTTGGGTAAACTGGTTAACGGTTGTTAACGGTCCAATTTGGGGGATAAATAGGAGGTTAGGGTTCTTGTGTAGGAGGACTTTTCTTTTGTAATCGTATCTGATTCTTTTCAATACAATCATACACGAACTTCTTATTGTTTGTCAATCTTGTGTAATTCCAATTAGCATACAACAATTGGTATCAAAGCTTCAGGCTCGACTTAATCGATCATCGTGATCTAATCGGCGGAACAAGAATTGGAGTGGCAAGATGGTGTCGACCAAGTTTGATTTGGAGAAGTTTGATGGGAGAAATGATTTCGGTCTGTGGAGGTTGAAGATGAGAGCGCTGCTAGTTCATCAAGGAGTTGTTGATGCACTGAAAGGGGGCAATGCGATAATACCAACTGATGCCACAGAGAAAGAGAAGAAAGATGCAGAAGTCAAACACAAAGACATGATGGAGAAGGCTCATAGTGCAATCATATTGAGTCTTGGTGATCGAGTTCTTAGAGAAGTATCTAAGGAGACCACGGCAGCCGGAGTATGGTCTAAACTCGAGTCTTTGTACATGACCAAGTCGCTAGCCAACCGGTTGTACTTGAAGAAACGGCTATACACGTTTGGTATGGGATCTGGCAAGTCATTAGAAGATCATACAGATGAGTTTAACAAACTCATTCTTGATCTTGAGAACATTGAGGTGAAAATAGAAGATGAAGACCAAGCAATATTGTTCTTGACCTCGTTGCCTCACAGTTATGAACACTTTGTGGAAACACTCATGTATGGGAGAGATACACTTTCAATGGATGAAGTATTGGCTGCTCTCAACTCAAAAGAGTTGAAGCGGAGATCTGATTTTAAAGAAGAAGGTGGAGATGGGTTGTTTGTCAAAGGAAGAGTTGAGGTAGGAAGAGGAAGATCAGAGCATCGTACAAACAAGAACAGGAAGACCACAAGATCTAAGTCAAGATACAAGAGGAAGTGCTTTGTCTGCAATTCTGAGAATCATCTCAAAAGAGACTGTCCAGAGTGGAAACAAAGGAGAGGTGAAACCAGCCATACTAAGTCATCTAGTCAAAAGGATGACTCATCAGATGGCTATGATAGTGCAGATGTGATGTGTGTCACCAATGAAGAAGAGCTAGAGCATTGGATACTAGACTCAGGGTGTTCTTTTCACATGACCCCAATCAAGTCATGTTTAAAGAATTATATGTCATCCGATCTAGGAGAGGTCAAGTTGGGAGACAACCGGCCATGTAGAATCCAAGGAAGTGGCTCAGTAACATTCAAGTTAACAAATGGATCCGAAGTAGAAATTCATGATGTTAAGTATGTTCCAAGTCTCAAAAGGAGCTTGTTGTCTCTAGGCACCTTTGAGAGGAATAAGCATCATGTGAGTCTGAAGGATGGAAAAGTTAAAGTGATTAAAGGGTCATTGGTGGTGCTCACAGGAACAAGGAGGAACAACAATACTTATGTGTTAGATGGGAAGATATTGACCAATGAGGTGTCATTGGTGCAGTCTGACATTGATAAGTCCACCTTGTGGCACAGAAGATTTGGTCATTTGAGCAGTCAGGGGCTGGAGGAGTTAAGGAAACAAGACATCATTGACAATTTCAGGGTTAATGATGTTGGTTTCTGTGAGACTTGTGTCATGGGAAAGAAGAGTAGAGTAAAGTTCAGCAAGGGTAAGCATGTTACTAAAGGGATCTTGGATTATGTACATTCAGATTTATGGGGTCCTGCAAGGGTGGATTCTTTGGGAGGAGCAAGATACTTTATATCCATTATTGATGATTTTTCTAGAAGAGTGTGGGTGTATGTACTCAAGCACAAGAGTGATGCCTATCAGAAGTTTGTAGAATGGAAGAAGCTTGTGGAAACTCAAACAGAAAGGAAGGTGAAAAAGTTGAGAACTGATAATGGGCTAGAGTTTTGCAACAAAGAATTTGACCAATTCTGCAAGAACAATGGTATAGCTAGGCACTTGACCATTCCTGGCACACCTCAGCAGAATGGGTTGGCTGAGAGGATGAACAGGACTCTTTTAGAAAGAGTGAGGTGCATGAGATTAAACTCTGGGTTACCAAAGTGTTTCTGGGGAGAATTGGTGAGCACTGCTGCTTATTTGATAAGTAGGTCACCATCTAGAGCTCTGAGTATGAGAACTCCTATGGAAGTCTGGTCAGGAGCAAAACCAGATTGTAGTAGTTTGAGGGTAGTGGGATCTGTGGCTTATGCTCATATAAGTCAAGATAAGCTTAGTGCTAGAGCTCAAAAGTGTATCATGCTTGGGTATCCTGAAGGAGTGAAGGGATACCGTTTGTGGAGATTGGATGATGGTAGTCCCAAGGTGATTGTGAGCAGAAATGTGGAATTTCAAGAGAATATCTTTTATAAAGATGTGGTTGGAAGAAAGTTGGCTTCGGAAGATGGTAGATATGCTTCGGAAGCTAGAAAGTATACTTCGGAAGGAACCAAATTTGCTTCGGAAGGAAACAAGTATGCTTCGGAAGGAAGCTCTCGACATGAGAGGGTTCACTTTGAGGTGGAGTCTTCCGAAGGGAATCTGAATGAAGGTGTTCAAATTGAAGCAGATGAAGAAGGGAGGTCCAGAGCAAGTGAAGCATCATCTTCAAGAAGCAGCTATAGTATTGCTAAAGGGAGAACTAAAAGAACTATAGTACAGCCTTTGAGGTATAGAGATGAAGGTCATTTGTCTGCTGTTGCCTTTAGCATTGCAGAGCAAGAGAGCATCTTTGAGCCACTTCATTATGATGAGGCAGTTAGATCAGAGGAAAAGGATCTGTGGCAAGAGGCCATGGAAGATGAGATGGATTCTTTGATGAAGAATGACACTTGGGAGCTGGTTGATAAGCCTCCAGATCAGAAAGTGGTGTCATGCAAGTGGCTTTACAAGATAAAAGATGGATTGCCAGGGAGTGATAAGCCGAGGTTTAAGGCCAGGTTGGTGGCTAAAGGGTTTACACAAGTAGCTGGCATTGATTATACTGACATTTTCTCACCAGTAGTAAGACATACATCTATAAGGATTATATTGTCTATAACTGCTGTTTTTGATTTGGAATTAGAGCAGTTAGATGTTAAAACAACCTTTTTGCATGGCTATTTAGATGAAAACATTTATATGTCTCAACCAAGGGGGTTCATTAAAGCTGGTAATGAGGATAAAGTTTGCTTGTTGAAGAGATCTTTGTATGGTCTTAAGCAAGCCCCTAGACAATGGTATAAAAGGTTTGATGATTTTGTGGTAAATCATGGGTTTCTCAGAAGCTCCTTTGATAGTTGTGTGTATCATAAGGAGGGTACAAATGGGAATTATGTCTACCTATTGTTATATGTTGATGACATGTTGTTAGCTTGCAAAGACAAGGTGGAGATTGAGAGGGTGAAGAAATTGCTGATGTCAGAGTTTGAAATGAAGGAGTTGGGTGAGGCTAAGAAGATACTTGGGATGGAAATAAAGAGATGTAGAAGACAAAGGTTGTTGTGGTTGTATCAGAAGTCTTATGTAGATAAGCTTTTGAGGAATTACACTATGGGAGGATGTAAGGCAGTTAAGACTCCTTTGGCTGCACATTTCAAGTTGTCCTCACTGGACTCTCCTCAAGATGAAGATGAAGAGAGATATATGACTAAAGTGCCATATGCAAATTGTGTTGGCAGTCTCATGTACTTAATGGTGTGTACAAGGCCAGATTTGGCTTATGCTGCCAGTCTGATAAGTAGATATGTAGCAGCACCTGGTAAAGCCCATTGGAATGCTGTTAAGTGGGTTATGAGGTATCTTCAAGGTACTAAAAATTATGGTTTAATTTTTGGTAAGAATGGTTGGGATACTGGTAAATCTATTGAAGGATATGCTGATGCTGATTATGCAAAGGATCCTGACAATAGTCGATCAATTACTGGGTATGTTTTCAAGGTGCTGGGGAGTACTGTCAGCTGGAAAGCACAATTGCAGTCAGTTGTTGCACTCTCAACTACTGAGGCTGAATATATAGCCTTAGGTGAGGCTGTAAAGGAAGCATTGTGGCTACGAGGAATTGTAGCTGATTTGGGCATAAGTGATAATGGTGCAGTGATTATGTGTGATAATCAAGGGGCTGTGCAATTAACCAAGAATGCTAAGATCAATGATAGAACTAAGCATATCAAGGTAAAATGTCACTTTATCCGGGATGTGATTAGTGCCAAGGAAGTAATGATTGAGCAAATTGGTACAGAAAGCAATCTTGCAGATATGTTCACTAAAGTTCTACCTGGTTCCAAGTTTGATTTTTGTATTTCAGGATTGGGAATTGGATGAAGTCAAGTCATTGACTTTAAAGGTGGAGAATTGTAGGGGTTAAAGGTCAATGTCTGCAAGTTCAAGGGTTATTTCTGTAACTTGTTGTTTCTTGTTTGTATTTGTTATAGTGACAATAGATGAAGGGTGTAAAGTGTCAAGTTGGGTAAACTGGTTAACGGTTGTTAACGGTCCAATTTGGGGGATAAATAGGAGGTTAGGGTTCTTGTGTAGGAGGACTTTTCTTTGTAATCGTATCTGATTCTTTTCAATACAATCATACACGAACTTCTTATTGTTTGTCAATCTTGTGTAATTCCAATTAGCATACAACAATATTAGTGGTGATGTTCTTGCTTGATCACCACAATCAGCATTTTCCCCAAAATAAAAAGAAGAAGTCAGAAGCAAAATAAGTTGGTAAAAACGGTATTGAACGACGCATGTCTCTTAGTGTGAAATACCTAAAATATTCTTGGTTAGTTGCACTGTAAACCACCGACCAAAGGGAATAATATAGATTATAATTATATATTAAATAAAACTGAAAGAAAAAAGAAATATAGCATATTTTAACTTTTTTGTGAGACGAAGGAGACCGGAGAGAATCCCAGTTACAATATTTGCAAATTTCGGAAAAAAAGAAATTGCCTTGCTATTAAAAAGTATTTTAAAAATTATAATCAACTATTAAATAACGTGACATTGTTTTATCATCTTATCTCTTCGTAATATTAGCACTTTAAAATATAGAGTTGGATTATTTAAAAACGAGTAGATATCTTAAAGACAGCGAAAATTAATATTATTTTTTTTTAACAATGGACAGAACCGAACAATAATACAACGATTAAATTTGAAAAATAAAAATTACACTAATTTTGCTATTTTATCTCTGCAATTTAGTTCTATTTCTTATTCATCAAAACGTGTAAACTTTAACATCCTCTACCACTTTGGATGTTGAAACCGAATTTTCATTAAAAACTTGTCGTTTTTAGACTTTCAAATAAAGTAAAACAAATAATTAATATCAACTGGTTATATTTTTATAATTTTATTTTTTTACACATAGTAATGTATGTTTATATACATTAAAAATCATAAAAATAATATAAAAACCATTAAACTATTTTTGTGTATGTTTTTAAAATTTTCGTTTGTTTATCTACACATATGTAGATACTATAACCTGCGTATTACTTACACATATGTAGATCATAAATACTTTTATTATTTTCTTTTTGAACTTAAAAAACATGCCTAAATATTATATTTTAATTATTTTTATATAAACATAAAAAAAGTTATGTGTTAATAAAAGTTCTTAGAGTATTGAACATATTTAGAAGTACTCAAACTACCCTAGAAACATAATATAACTATCTTTATAATATTGATAAAGTAAAACAAATTTGTTAGTAGAGTTTAATTGAAATACTAACACCAACAGGTCCCCATGGAAGCGTGTTAGTGGACTATATAATATAGCTCACTAACATGCTTGCCCTATATATATAATCTTCAACTAGAATCACCAAATTCATTGTACCATAATTTCATCTCATCGCCTTTACGTACTTGATTTTAAGCTGGAGATATGTCGGACATTCATTCCATCAATCAAGAGGGTAATGAGGTTCATGTTCCAGAGATCAAACCACTTTTTGACGAGAAATTTCCACCATCGAACACGACTAATCCGTTGTCTATACCAGCACCAGCGACCACGAGTCAAGTTATGAGCTTTGGGTTGCAACGAACGTGCTCTGAATACATAAATCTTGAAACCCTCAAGTGTTGCTTCGCATGCAAAAAGAAACTTGTAGGGAGAGTTCGGATATACATGTACAAGTAAGTATTCTCTTGATCATAAAGATACAATGAAAATTTAATGTCACACAAAGGGATTTGTTATTATGCGTGGGTGAGGGGACTGGGCAATAACGGACCTATGTGTTGGGTTGGGGTAGCCGCCACCCTAAAATTTTGCAATTGCTCCTCATTTAATTTTTATATGTTGATCAATTAAATTTTAACTCGATAAGTTTTAAACCCAATATTAGATATAAAACCAAATTAAATTTTAAACCTAATTCTGATCATCACGCTGTAACTTAAATGGTTATCACATCGAAGTAAAATTATTAAATAATTAAGAGTTTTAATATTTTATATATTTATTTTTGTTGTTTAAATGGTTATTTGATTAGGGATAACGAATATGGACTACGATTTGAAAGATTACAAACTTCAAATCTTCAATTACAATTTATGACCTTTAGAATAAAAATTTTAAACTATAATTATGACCCGACCGGATCCAAGTCGGTCCAAAAAACCGTTATATAACGATGCCCAAATGACCCCTAAAAAAATTTTGTCCCTCGTAAAAGAATTTTCTAGGTCCACCACTGGACGTGGATGGCCACATCAGTGATCACGAAATCAAACACGACCCCTTGGGACTTGAGTGAGTGCCTCCGTGAGGCTGCTCATGAGCATTCAACAAAGGGTGTCTTTTTTATTCTGATCCACCCCCACAACATTACACTTCATTGTCTCTTTTCTAATTAAGTCTCAGATTCACACAAATAGCATTTTACACATGTTTAGTCTGACTCACACTACCTATTATACATAACACGCATGTGATACTTTTTGGTTACATGCGCTAATCTATAACACACAGCCTTATAATCTATATTAATGTTGTAGGGATCTGGCATTTTGCAAGGACAATTGTCGTCAAAAAGAGATAGATAAGGATGAAGAAGAAATCAAAATTCGTGAGAAGATGATGAATGATAAGAGAAGCTACAATCCACAACCAAAGTCTAAAGATGAAAAAGAAGATCTTTTTAATTCGTGATGATACCTTGATGACCACGTTTGTTCTTTACATTAAGTCGTTTATGCCTATAGTTATTGAATTCTTATTTTGAGTGATAAATCATATGAAACGATTTGCATGTATAGGGTGTCCGATCAACGAGTCTAATGGTAAGCAATTAAGCATCACATAATCAAGGTTATACAAATGACTTTTGTTTGCGTGAAATTATCTAAATCTTTTTTTTTTGTTTTGACGTAGAAAGTATCTCATAAATAAGTAACTGTTTTAAATAATATATTATGTAAACTTCAAAGCAAATATCCACATTAGCATACTTGGAACATTACCTCGTTAAATTTGATTGGTATAAGATCTAACAATTCATGTTCTAAGTACTTTCACACGAGTATGTGTATTTTAAGCAATTTGACATGCCTCGATATGGTACATAAACTTGTTCTAATAGACTCTTCGTACAAAATAACTAGCATATTGATTATATACTGTATTAACTATATAACGTGTGTGGAGTGGCGGAGGATAGTGAGGGGCGGGGGGGGGGGGGGGGGGGGGGGGGGCCCCCCCTCTTTTTTTTTGTCGGTAGTGTTAATTTTTAGCCCGTTAGTGTAAATTTTTGGCACGGTAGTGTAAATTTTTATATAAATATCGAGTTCGCCCCCCCTAAAAAAATTAATTTCGCCCTCGCCCCCTCTACGGAGATGTTCAAGCTCCGCCACTGCGTGTGTGAGCTCACACGCATTTATATAGGATGATCAAAGATCCGATGAGAGTACAAATGGTAAAAACAAGTCAATGCGTGTATAAAGTCGTCAAATTTATAAAATTTCATGTTTATACTAACATGTAATTCAAAACATGTAGTGAACCAAACACCCATTTAGTAACACTGTACATGTTTTCTTTATCATTTGTGTTTATAAAATAGATATGGATATATGATAAAAATGTTTAAATTACATATTTGTTACCTTAGTCTTTAATGTTGCTTGTAAAAGTATTAGCAAATGCAATGTATAGGCTCACCGATCATACGTAGGTGTAATAATCCAATTGATCATAAAGCATTGATAATACGATAAAGACACTTAATTATAACGAGTTGGACAACATAAGGTAGAGTAGAAGTATACAACCATCAAATCACAATGACCAATGGACCACATTGGATGGATTTTAGCCCATCAGATTGGGTCCAATATAGATGTTCATCTACGTAATTCTAAATTTTAAATGGGCTTAAGGCATTTACATCAACTTCCCCATCTTAACTCTTTTTAAACTATATAAGAACATTTAATTTTACTTCTAATCAAGAACTTTAACAAACATTTATTTTACATAAGTACAAAACAAGATATTCGATGTGGGCATCTACCTATCAAATACAACAACGAACCATACGTAGTAAATTCTACTCATATTCAAGTTATTGGTGAGAACTGAAGAGGGGACAATGTAAAAAAAACTTACCTATATCCCTAGGGATAAAGATGTTGCTTCCAACGAGACATCCAACCCAAGAACAAACTGTAGACAAACATACAACAAAAATAATATAACACGTAACAAATTGTCGACAAACACACATCCAAAGCATACACCACATAAAGCTACCGCTAACGAGAACACGACGATGAATAACCAACGACATATATGCCACCATAAGACCCCACATGCACATAAACACCTTATTTAAATTACCTATTAAATAGTTTTTTAAATTGAATTACACATTTTTTTTAACTAGTATTAGATTTTTCATAACAAAAACCCAATATACCCCAACGTACACTTGTAACTCGAACCTCATTTTACACACACATAGTTACCACTTGATCGAATCCTCTTGTTTAATTCATTATTAGATGAACACATATTAATCTACTAGTTTAAATATTGTATATATTACACAAGTTTAATAAATAAATTATTAAATAATTACTAATAAACTTTAGAAATTAACAAAACACTTTTGAGATGTGATTCGATTGAAATTACATATTTCTTACACCAATTTTAACAATTGTTGTTTTCTAAAAATAAATTTTACATTTAATAAGATTATATAAAGAACCAGAAGATGTATGATTCATGAGCCTAGGGTTCATATACAAAGGCAAGGGTCCGCCCTTTTTCACCATTCGCATCAACCCCAAAACACACCTCTTCATTCCTCCATCTTCAGGTATCATTTTATCCATTTTCAAATTATTTCATCAATCTTTGATTGATGCTATTCAACTTTGTTACGATTCATATCATTCATCTAATCATCGCACCGTTTGTGATTTGTAATTTGTAATTTGTAATTTGTCCTCTCGTTGTTACCCCTTTTGATGCTAGATTCTCTGCGTTTTGCACAAATTCGATCATTATCGTTGTCTAGGGCTTAGATTTACCTAATACGTTCTTAATATAGTGTGGAAAATGAATCGGTTTAGGTTAAACGCAGATTTCGTTGTGTTTTTTGATTTTTTCGTTAGGAAATCTTGTTGATGGTGAAGGAACTTTGATGCTTTAGCTTGTTTTAGTGTTTCGTTACGTTTAGAAGGTGGATGAACATGAATGAGTTGTTGAAGCTCTGTGGTAGGTGTGTAGCCGTTTTTGGATAAGCATGTGCAAATATATTGTGTGGGTAGCTCCATCAATGGGTGTTAATCAGGTTTATGTGATGTAACAAATATGTATTAGAGCTATAAAGCCTGTGTTTTCAGTTTTTGCTAGTTTTTTTATTTATTTTGGGAGGCGAAAGAAATTGCTTCTATGCTGTATTCTTGGTGGATGTTTATTGCATTTTGTAGTTTATTGGATGGACCTTTTAAACCTCTAGTTCGCTTCCACCCATGGCTTCCATGTTTTACCTGATATTAGCTGTTGCTAAGTGACTTTAGAGTTTTATAGTCTTTGTTTTTGTTGTAGAGGATGTTGAGCCTTACAGAGTTGTGGTTTTGGTGTTTTTTTGTTAATTCGATCTGGAAATAAACTTTGAAATATTGGCAGTTTGGCACCCTCTCTTGCACTATCTAATATGTGTAGGATAATTTTGACTGGTTAACGAGTACGATTATGGAGCTGAGTTTGTGTTTTGTTATTTCACTGGTCAAGTCATGAGTTTGCAGTCATGGGTAGTCATGTGTTTTGTTTAAATTCTGCAGCAAGTTTTTATTTTTGAATGATTCTTAGCAGTGAAGTAATGGTGTGAGCAAGAGCTCCAGAAAATTAATACTTCTGTTCGTGAGTGTCTCTTTGTAGTTTTAGAGTTTGATCCAACAATATGTTCATTACTTCAGCATTCAAATCATAATGAGTGGTATTTGGTTTCTCTTATATAACAAATTATTTAGAAAATAGAAGTTTTGTTAATGAGATCCGATAAGCTATGAAGTTCTTCATGACATTAGAAACCCTAATATATTATGTCATGTTTTCTATGTTGTGCAGAATCAGTTTTTATCCGAATTCTTGGATATAAATTTTCATTACGTTTCCGCCATGGGAGATGCAGAGAACGCACTTCCACCTTCCAAGAAAAGGGCTGCTGGAAGGGAATTATCCAGAGACAACCCTGGTCTTGATGACGAAGAAGAAGTTTGTGATCAAGAAGCAGGTACATTCAAGAAAGCTAGTGATGAGGTTTTGGCCAATAGAAGAATTGTAAAAGTTCGTCGAAATCGTACAGCGACTGCTCCCGCTGCACCTTCATCTAACCCTTTTGCATCAATTCAATTGGTACCTCCTACAATTTCCACTTCAACCCCTGTGGCAGTTGCAAATGTTCAAGGATCTCAAGATAATGCGAAAGAGGAAGCTGCAAAGGAAGGTGGCGGTGGTGAAGAACCTGAAAGCAAAGTTGATGAGGTAGAAAACCATGAAGTTGTCAGTGTGGCCGAGGGGAAAAAACCTGAATCAGCTGATGTCGAGTCAGCAAAAGAAGAGGTTGAATGTGAAGCCAAAAAAACTGAAAGCAAAGTTGATGAGGTGAAAAGCGATGAAGTTGTCTGCGAGGAGTCGAAAAAACTTGATTCAGCTGATGCTGAGTCAGCAAAAGAAGAGGCTGCATGTGAAGCCAAAAAAGCTGAAAACAAAGAAGTTGAGGATGATGCAAAAAATAGCGCTGAAAAGGCTGCAGCAGTTAGTTCGTTCCAACAGCTTTCAAGTACCCAAAATGCTTTTACTGGGATTGTTGGGACGGGATTTTCAAGTTCAAGTTTTTCATTCGGGTCAATCACGAAAGGTGAACAGCCCAGTTTCCCATCTTTCAGTTTTGGTACCAATGGAAACTCGTCTCTATTTGGGGCTGTTAGTGACAACACTGAAGCAAGCAAAGCACCTTCTATAAAAAAAGTTGAAGTAGAGACAGGTGAAGAAAATGAAAAGGCTGTTTTTACAGCAGATTCTGTGTTATTTGAGTTCATTGATGGCGGGTGGAAGGAGCGTGGCAAAGGAGAATTAAAAGTTAACGTTTCAACAACTGGAAATGAAAAAGGTAGACTTGTGATGAGAGCTAAAGGCAACTACAGATTGATATTAAACGCTAGTCTTTTTCCTGATATGAAACTGACAAATATGGAGAAAAAGGGGATTACATTTGCTTGTTTGAATAGCACCAGTGAAGGAAAAGACGGTCTCTCAACCTTTGCTTTGAAGTTTAAAGACCCTGCTATTGTTGAAGAGTTTCGCGCAGTTGTTACGCAACACAAAGGCCTTAATACAAATACAAACACAAATGCTGCTGTTCCATCCTTGAAGACCCCAGAAAATTCTCCATAAGGATCCTTACGGTTAGTGATAAATCGGGTAAAGCATTGCACGCAAGAGAAATTCATGTGTCAGTTTGCCTTTGAAGGCATATAAAGTATCAAATCAGCAGAAATGGATCTTTATGGTAAACAGGTCATCTATCATCGTGTAGCCGAGTCTGTCTTTTTTCTTTTATATCTTTTTTTCCCTTAACGTAAACCTTATATCCTATTTGAGAACTGAATCGTTGTTGTCGTACTCTTGGGGGAATAGTACTGTTTTGGGTAAAATTTGCAGACAATGCCTGAAATTTGGAGTTGATTAAATGAATACCCTGTTCTATAATTGTCTTTTAAGTTTGCTTTATGTTTGTAATGGATTGTCTTTTGGCTTTGATGATTTGTTTGCCTTGGCTCTTTAGGGATGATTATATACTAGAGATGGCAAAAATGAGCGTTTTGGATAACAGGTCAAAACTCAAAGTTGCTAATCCGCTGCACGGGTTGAACCCGTGTAACCAAAAAAAGTTAACTAAATTACTGGTGTGTCGAACATGATTAAAAAAAATTACTATTTAAACACGGGCTAGTCCCGCTTTATATGTTTCAAGTCTGTGTACAATTAGTACCTTGTAATGCAGCAACACATGTGAGTTTATATTAGCACCATGTATTATCTTGTACATGCTTGTGGTCAGGTTTTGTGTAGGCGTGAGACCGGTTGGACCGGACTGTTGACGGGAAAGACGGGAACACAGGGCCTGAAGTAGTTAGGCAGTCATGGTTCGAACCGGTTAGATTAGTCGGTTCAGAATCGATTGTGTTTGTTATGTTATATTTCTTGATAAGACATGCTTTTGGCAACTTCCTTTTTAGATGACACTATGATAGACTAACACAACATTAATACACTCATGTAACCCGCACCCATATGACATGTTCCACTTTCTACCTGCAAGTTTTTATGTGAGAGTGAAAACACCATCTGATTCGACTTGTTTACATATAAATGTGTCACAATTGCTATCAAATATTTACTTTCGAGCTATTTATGCTCTTGAATCAAATTTGTTTCATATGCCATAGTTTTGATGCATATTTTAGAGCTATTATGAGCTCTAACTTTTGTCGAGACAAGATCAAACTCGAGCCTACATCAAGGAGACAAAATGACAAACAAACAAACTTATCTAGTATAATCTCACATAGGGGGATGGAGTGGAGATGGGAAGAAGCCGGGGAAATCCTGGGAAAAACCAAGGCCAGCCGGGAATATCGCGCTCCAGGTTCCGAGGTGCTACAACCCGGTGAATATGCACCAGGATTTACCAATCCACACACCAACCTTTTAATATATATTTTTTAGAAAAAGAGGGGAACCGGGATAAACTGGGACAACATCATATAAAATGAAAAATAGCTGGGGAAAATAAGAAAAACTGATGTAGTGTTGATGTGTCACACAAGAAAAACAAAACAATTGCTAGTGCCCTCATACTCTCATAGGGTAAGGTCTAGGATGGTGTGATCAGATGTAGAAAACCTTACCTCTATCAAAGATACCAATTTAACTATCTAGTCGAATTGGTACTTGGCTCACACTTTCGGGTCATAGCTTAAGTTCGGTTCGGCTCATTCCGAATTATAAACATTTTTCCTTGTTAGTTAGTTTGTGGTTTAAACATTAATTTAATAATTAACGCTGGGTTCTTACAAAATCCAAGTGCGTGTGTGGTGGATTTCTGAGTTTGATCACATGGTGTCATTTTTTTGTCATTCACAAGCAGCAACCCAAGTTCACGGGTCAAGTAACGACAATATGCAACATTATTATTCCACCATACTTTATATATAACCTTTAACAACATATAATGGATAAGGATCAATACCTTAATTAGGGGCTAATACCTTAATTAGGGGCTATACTTTTGCCAGTAAAAAGAATAAAATGACTGATTTAGTAGAAGAAATTTTTAGTGAAAATAACGGGTTATGGTACGTTCACACAACGTAACATATTTTTATCATTTTCTTTCATCGGCAACTTGGGATCCCCTTTCTTCTCTGTCTATGTAGGATGTTATATGGTTTTTGAGTTTATATCATGTTTTCTTATCTAGTGAGATGATAATTATAGATTTATTAGATGAATTTTAGTATGAAAACATTTATGAAAAAGACTTAAAACTAAAATCTCATTTGAGGTGTTGAAAACTTGAAATAGATTGAGTCGATACTGCTTTGTTTCTCATGTTGGGATCAAAATTCTTTATTTTATCTGAACGGGAAAAAAATT
Source organism: Flaveria ramosissima (assembly GCA_025215565.1). Classification (NCBI taxonomy): domain Eukaryota; kingdom Viridiplantae; phylum Streptophyta; class Magnoliopsida; order Asterales; family Asteraceae; genus Flaveria; species Flaveria ramosissima. Next base: position 62,673,270 of record CM046034.1, on the reverse strand, counting down.
GATTCTATCATAAGAAAACAAGGCTACACACTATTAAAAAAGGAATAACGGTGCGAGCAGGAAAAAAAGAAAGATCTAATAAATCAGCCAATGTAACATATACTGATTTCAGTTGAATCTTTCAATTCCAAAGGATACAACAATAACAGCTACTACGATGATTTGGATGCTTTTTCATGAATGATCAACAAAAACAAGAACAACGCTATAGAAATTGATTGAAACGATTGATGTATCAAGTTAGGGTGACGAAGATGAGTAGCTCATAGTGCACTTGTTTGAACATGACCCAACACAGCTCTCCATAGTCTTCACATCTGTAGACAAAAGCATCGCAATGTATCATATATTCATAAACCGCAAGTTCGTTAGTTCAATTTCAAATCAAGTTTGCGTATGTTTGCAGATTGAACCTAAGACAAACCACAACACGCTGACACGAACATGACCATTTAACCCATAATTCGAAACTTTTTTCCTTCATATTAATACTCTAAACTACAAAATTACAACAAATATATCAAATATACATGTATCTATAATAACTATGTTTAACTATTAAGTCCGGGTATTCATTTCTCTTTTATCTATGACATAAAACATATTTTCTTTAAAACTTGTATAGAAATAAACAGGTTCAACAAATCAACCAGCTAACATAACATCACTGGCGGAGCATCATAGGGGCCGGGGGGGGGGGGCTATTTTTTCGTTCGTAGTGTTAAGTTTTAGCCCGATAATGTAAATTTTTGGCCCGGTACTGTAAATTTTTATATAAATATCGAGTTCGCCCCCCCTAAAAAAATTAATTTCGTCCTTGCTCCTCTTACGAAATAGTTCAAGCTCCGCCGCTGCATAACATGTCAGGCCCACCCAAAAGACCTGTTTAGCTAAACGTGTTCTTTGTTTCCATCAAACACTGACTGAAATTGTTTAGACTAAACTCAAACCCTTAAATCTCATGTTTTTTTGAACGACCAACGTATAATTTTTAAGCACGAACACCCGGGTAAATCCATTGGCTAAAGGCCACCCACGCCGCGAACACAGACAACACTAGTGACCCGGCTCGCCCACCATTTCTAAGGAAACCCACCACCCAAAGATCCACTGTGATAAAACCTTTGGCCCACTTAGAGCATATTACACCTGGTGAGACTCCAACACATGACCTCCGCTTTGGAAAGTCATAGGGTGTCTTCTCATGAACCAGTTGATCCAGGACTCATTGACCTTAAATCTCATGTTAGATTAGTAGATTACTTTGTGTATGAAATTCACACCCATGTATCTGCGTGTGTTTGTGTGTGCGTGCGCGTTTACCTGGATTGTGTGCTTTGCTGATGTTAGAGCACATGGAAGTGGCACAACCAAGCTTGCAATAACCAAGGTTTTGGGTATGTGGATCAACAGCCATGGTTGAAAATGGTGGAAGAGAGGGGAAGATGCATTCTTTGAGGCATTGGGTGGTGCATGTGCATAGACTATTGTTGGGTTCAATCATACAGAAAATGAAGCATTTAGCATAACAATCTCTGAATGAATTCACATCACCCCTACACCCACTCACCACCATACACATCACCACCACAAACTTCAAGATACTCTTCATCTCCATTACTGTTTTCTTTTCAAACTCAAAGGTTTGGGGTTTTGAACTCACATGTGGTATGTATATATACATGGGTATGTGTGAAAAAAAAGGGAAAACTTTTTTGTTTGATACATATTTTTAAGATAAATTGAATTTTGTTATTATTAAACAATTGTTTTTATGTTTAGGGCTATTTAAAAAGCTCGTGGCTCGTAACTCACTAGAAGCTCGGTTGAAAATAGCTCGCTAAAAATCGGCTCTGTTTATAAACGAACCAAGGTTGTCTCGTTTAAATAAATGCTAAATTATAAATTTTGTAAATTATAAACCATATTTATATTATATTATTCGAATAGATCATAAACCTATGATAAATTTGATACTCTTTAATAAAAAAACTTAAATATAAAAATATAGAAGATGATCGTAGTTTATGAAATAATCATGTATCGTTGTTTCAACGAGTTAAAATAAACAAATATAAAAAAATATATTTTGTTTTACAAACATTACTGTTTGTAAAAAATAACAATTTTTTTTATAAAATAAAAAAGTTGGCTCGCGAGCCGGCTCGACTCAGCTCGTACATAAACGAGCCGAGCCCAGCTGAACTTACATTTTAGGCTCATAAAGATAAACTAGCTGACTCTGCTCAGCTCGATATTTAACCGAACCAAGCCCTAGCCCACCCTGACTAGCTCGTTTACACCTACTTATATTGATACAAAGATAAAATAACAAGAATAATTAAAATGAAACTAACATGGGGGATAAACTTTACGAATGTCACGGACTCACGGGTGAACTAAGCGATAAGTTTAATAGACTTTTTAGTTTGTCATCGGATATTAAATATATAATGCTCAATTTTTTCAAGTTTTTTGTCTTATTTTGAGACTTCTTATTAAATTTAGTTAAAAGGTATTGAATCTTCTTGATTTGATAAACTGTTCACACTGGATTTTTGGCTGCAGGTTGAAACTAAATGAGAATGAAGTTTCCTTATGTTAGGATGATAAAAGTAGGTAAACTAGTAGAAATATATACCAAAATAATATATATGGAGATATAGATAAAAAGATAAAGGTCACAACAATATATTCGTAATTATATAATTGAAAAGGGAAAACAATGTCACTTTATATTAAAACAAACCTTGAAAGAGTTTTAATGACTTTACATCTATGTTTAGATTAAAATTGACGTTGAAACGTATAATTACATAAACAACATACTCGAATCTTAAAAGAAATATCATATTTTAAAAGTAAAAAAAATAAAGTCTTGCAGTAGCCTTGATGACTTGTACATATATGCTTTGATGATAAACTTGTGCATACCGAATAAAATTACATTAAAACACCAATGATTAAGAATATTGCAACAACAATGCGACATTTTCTGAAACATCATATTTTAGAATTTAGTAAAAAACAAAAAAAAAAAGTAAAATTAAAGTGATGGAAGCCAAGTTATAAAAAATGCGATGGAGCGATTCTTATCAAGTTGGGTTTTACCCATAATCCATCCTCAAATCGATTTCAACCCGATCCAATTTCATTTCCAAACCGACTTTAACTTTAGTTAACCAACCCAACCCAGTATCAACCCGATCTAGGTTTAAAAAAAAAGTTAATTTTAATTTTGCTCCTTAAAGTTGGACTAAAATAACTATTTTCCTTAAATACATTAAAAACATCAATTTACCTCCAAAGGTTTCATATGTTGTTTTATTTTCACTCCAAAAGTTTTATCATTTTGGATAAAACTGAAACAACTAATGAAACTTTGGACTAAAATTGAAACAAATTATGAAACTTTTGAATGTAAATTGATGTTTTTAATCTTTTGAAAGAAAATTATTATTTTTAACAAAACTTAAGGAGTAAAATAAAACTTAACTAAAAAAACCAACTCTATACATATCTACTTTCACTTTATTAAATTTCGTTAGGCCCGCTTGATGCTATTTACCTGATGCATTCTGAATTTCTGTTAATTTGATAACTTGATAACGATACTTCACTCAATAACACTAAGCCCAACAAAAGAGCCCACTTCAGCATGAGCCCAACAAAAAAATCGTAAAGTTTTAATTTTTAAAGGTCTAATGTGCAAGTTTCATAAAAGTTAAGGGGTTGTTTATGTTGTTTAATACTTTAATATCACATCTTCTATATATCTACACATCTACCCCCGGCCCTTATCTTCTCCTCTAAAATTTCCACCCAAATAGCAATAGGAGCCCTAGAACTCACACACACACACACCTACAACTTCACACACACATGTTACTTTTGATCTCTTCACAACCCTAAAGATCAAATCTTGTGCCTCAAGTCTCTTCATTCGTCTAAACTTTCGGATGTTTTGATCTGTGTGTGTTGCAATTGGGGTTAGGGTTTTTGTTCCTGTGATTGTGCGTTGTCTGATATGGCGGAAGATGAGGAGTACGAGAGTGATCCGGAGCAGGCGAAGCTTTCGTTGAAGATGCGGCGGAGGAGGGAGGCGAGTGACGACGAGGACGACGACGGCGACGGTGGTGTTGTTGGTGGTGGTGGTGGTAGGGTTAGGGGGAGGGAGAGGGTGGTGGAGTCTAGGGTTTCTGATTATGAATCGGATGGGCAGGGGGCTGCGGCGGAGTATGATGATGAGGAGTATGATTTAGTGGAGGAGGAGGAGGAGGAGGTTGAGGATGAAGTTGAGGGTGTGAGGGAGGAGTATGATGGTGTTGTTGAGGGGGATTCTGGTGGAGTGAAGAGGGAGAACGATGGGGATGGGGGTTATGTGGCTGAAGGTGTTGAGCAGTTTGGTGGTAATGAGGATGGAGTGGGAGAGGGGGTGGGGGAGGGGGAAGGGGGGCAAGAGGGGAAGAAGGAGAATGAGCCGTTTGCGGTGCCAACAGCGGGGGCGTTTTACATGCATGATGATCGGTTTAGAGACAGTGCTGGTGGTAGACACAGGTGATTTTGTGCTTCGTGTTGGTTCATTTGTGGTTGATTTTTGTTTCTAGTTGTGTTTAGGTGCATTGTGTGATTAGTTGGAATGATGGTTTGAATTGTCTGGCCCTTAGTTTTATCGGTCTCATCGTTGCATTTGAATTGATTGGTTTTTGAATGGAACAAACTCTGAACGGGGATCTCACTGTTGATAACTGGCTGGGATGAAAAATTTTAAACTTTGACTTCAATTGCTAGTTGCTACCATGTTTGCTTAAAGTATAAGTGCAACAGATGTTGTTTAATCATTTGCAAGTGCGGTTGTGAAATAGCATGTTGTTAAGGCATTCATGAGCAGTATGTTAGGATGAGATGTAAACGATATGGTAATGTTTTGAGACACTAGCATCTGTTGTGTGTGTGAGAGGAAAGAGGGGGGGGGGGTGTTAGGATAGCTCATTAGTTTGTAGTGATAGAGACTGAATACGTACTTGTTCTCAACCTAGGTTGGTGTTTTAAATTAAAATGTGCTAAGCTGAATCACCTACATAGATGACACTGCCGGGTTTTGTGTGTGGTACTGCGGTACCCATGTTTCACTGAATGAGAAACTGAGCCATCTGTGTATTGGAACTGATTGTAATTTTATCAGTAGATTTTTTATTTGTTTTTGTTGTTGGAATTTTGTTTGTTGCAAATGTCATCCATATTTTTGTGAAAAAAGCGCTCATCTCTTTTACATTGCTATCCACCTTTTTATTTATTTCACAATCAATGCATTCTATGTTCTCAAAAAGAGCTTATTGTAGTTACCAATAGGATTGATATATTGCCATATTTCAAGCTAATGAATCGATTATAACTCAGCGAAGAACAAGCTGCAAAATTGTAGATCTTCTATAAGTTACCTTAAGTTTTTTTAAATCAAACAGAGTTATAGATCATTTATAAGTGTTGGATTTTTTGTGTAACAGTAATATATAGAAGTGGACATAGAAGGTAAACGTTCTTACGTGTAGACTTAAATATGCAAAGCATCTGTCACAAGAACGTCGTTTTGTACTATTTTTCTTTACAACTTATCAAATGTTAAAATACACCTAACACCCACTAACTACACTATAATAAATGTTTGGTCTGTTTTACGGAATGATACAATACAGTCAACCTTTGCTGCCTCTAATGTGTGTGACATGATCCAGTTTAGCAACTTGGATTCCCATCTTTTGTTTGATGAACCTAGTTATACAACTTTAATTCTAGTGAATCAATGTTTTGTGGAAATATAGGTTTATTGACAATATCAACATCTGACATTATTTAACTTTTTTTCTTTTATCCAATGTTGTTATGATCATTTTAAGATGCATACGAATAAACATTATTTGGTCGAAACTTGCAATGCAATGTGGAGGTCAAGTAGCAACATTGGATGTCTTCTTTATCTAAAATATTCCCACTTTCATAAGCTATAGTCTTCTTCTGAGATACTTCTGTAAGTCCAACACTTTTGATGGGATAGATGTCAGCATAGTTGATAAACATGAAGATTATTCACTGGAAACACTATTGTTGAAATAATAAAGATGCTTTAATATCCAAGATTTATCATATTGTTATACGTAGCCAAATTCCTTTGTTGGTGGTGCATCTGCTTTATGAAACCTGTTTTCAGTATGACTGTGCTACTGCTAGAAAATTAAATTGAACTAAAACTGTTTTTCTGTCCCATGTATTAAGGGTGTAAGTTGGACGGTTGTTTCTTTTGTTGCAGTTATTTAGTCTAGTTCAGCTACATTATATTTGTGACATTTTTTAAAGTTTTTCATTAGATGACCTTTTTTAAGTAATAACGTTTTTGTCATATGATGTTAGGCGAACTCTTGGTGGGAGGAAATTGTGGGAGTTGAGAGATGACAGCAAATGGGGCCATGACAAGTTTGAAGAAATGACTATGCATGAAAGGCATCACAATGAGGTAACAATTGTGTCTATGCGTGAGTGTGTGTACGGAATTCTTGTGATCTAATATCTCTTATATTACCAGGGTAGAAGGGGTCCCCGGGGTCGTAATCGAGCACGTGGTAGGAATCGAGGTGAAGATCATGGATTTGTACGTGGAAACAGGCCTAAAAGTTACAACAATAACAATCAAATGAGTGGGCCCAAGTCTGTAAGAGGTCGAGGGCCTAGAAGATATCAACCTTCTACACCAAACAGTGAAGCTCCTACCCAAAGCAGACAGTGAGTAGAAATATTATTATTTATATTCTTTCAGTTATTATCTATATGATTTGTACAGTATTTAATATCAAGTGTTATAGGTCTGCCAAACCAATTGAGAAAACATCCCATGCAAGTTCAGGAAGAACATCTACTACCATGCCAGCATCAGAATCTGCTCAAGTTCCTGTTAGGAAAAATGTTGCATCAAATTTAAATTCTGCTTCTCCACCATTTTATCCTTCTGGTTCTTCGAATAAAGAAACCAACATGACTCAGAAAAAAGATGCTCAAACTGGATCACTGAATAGGGGCCCGCGCACTTCTGCTATGGCAGAGAATTATCCAGTTTCTCAGTCAAATGTTCCACGTGGAAAAAATGTTCCTGTCTCTTTAGGGATGGACAAGCTTTATATAGATGATTCAATCTCTAAGGCCCAAAACAACTTGCAGACACGGCCTGAAGGGAGAGGACCGATGCCATTTGGGCAAGTGACTTATCAGCCGGTAAATAGGCCCAACCTCCAACCTTCTGGTCAACAGTTTGGGACTCAATCTGCTAGTGGGTCCCGTGCATCTTCTCCACCAAAAGCATCTGGTCCCGCACATGGGCTTGAATCTACAGACTTGGAATCTTCTACAGAATCTAATGATCCTAAGACTGCATTAGTTGGAAAAGGAAAAGTTAGTGTTCCAAGTAGTGGAATGAGCTCATTTTCTTATGGCGATCAAAACTTCCCTGGAGCACCAACATTTTTGCCAGGTAAACAAACTATTTGATAACGTTTATTTATAAGCCAGGTCTTGAAACTGTTTTTTTTTTTCATTATTTTTTGTGGAGACATGAAATTATGGAAGTAATCTGTTATCTTTGTGGATTGGATGTAGTTATGCAATTTGCGGGCCAGCATCCTGGGGGGCTTGGAGTTCCTGCTGTTGGCATGGCTTTCCCTGGCTATGTTGCTCAGCCCAATGGGATGGGAAATTCAGAGATGACATGGTAAGACAAGTTAAATGTTTTGTTGCCTTAAGTTGAGTACTAAGATCTTTAATGATGTCATACTAGGTTACCTGTTTTGGCTGGTGCTGCTGGAGCTTTAGGTGCTGCTGGATTAGGGGCTCCATACCCATATATCACAATGGATGGTGCTTATCATGCTCGTGCATCTGGCCAGCCATCTTCAGTAGCTCCTCCTTTAAAGTATAACAATTGGTTGCTGAAAGTTGTTTATACAGATATGACTCCATTTTAATTTTTTACTTATTTGATCTGTTTGGTTAAATTCCAGCAAAGGCGGAAATATGAATAAATCTGGCAGTGAAATTATGTCTTCTCAGAAACCTGGTAAGACGTCACATAATGCAGGTTTCTTAAACTTAATTTCATTAGTTTTTTTCATAGAAAAGCACTTAATTAAGCTTGTTTTGCAGAGCTTGCAAATGATGAGTTGAGGCAACGCCAAAATAAAGCTCGCAGGCAAGTTTGAAGGATTTTATTATCTTTTTGGCTTTAGATATTGTTTTATTAGGATTGACTTAAGATGTCTTTGAATTATGTGCAGATACACTGAAATGAAGTTTGATAAGTGAAGTGTTAAATACATCAAAAAGCTATTGAATCTAGCTGATAAAGATCACTTTTCAACCCAGTTCCTTGTTCTGAAATTTGAGTGGTACTTATGGTGCTGCAGGCCTTAGGCCTTCTGTGATTTCCAGTTTACTCCTGGACCACTTTGGGCGACCGCAGTATTCCCCAATTATTTACGGTAATTTACCTTTTCAGTTTATTTCTATCTTGTTTTGGGATCAACTTGCATGTAAATGTCTGCAACCCATTTGAGAAAAAATTATTTCTTTCATATTTCTTTATCATACGCCTACTTTGCACTCTTGTTTATATACGGTCTACATTTTGGAATTTTAGGCTAGGATGTTAACATTTATGTGTACACATCAGGTATGTGTTTGAAACGCCTGCTCATGCTGCGTCCTCATAGTTAAAGATTGCAGTCTGACAGGTGGCAGGACTTTTTATGGATGCAAGGTATAAATAACCTTACATGTCGAATTTACGTATATATATTTTAAATCTCCACATAATTTTGAGTGACTTTTGGCATGTTTGTTTTCTATTTCAGGTTTATTGTGGCTTTGTTTCTTTGTTTCTTTTTCTTTTTTCTTTTCTTTTTTTGTGGAAGTTTTTGGTTGGTAGAGCCCTCTTTGAAAATATATTTGGGAGAATAGTAAAAAAAGAACAAGAGATATGGTGCAGTGGTTGTGTCAAGTTTTGTGAAACTTTTCTACCTGCTGTATTTGTTTTTGTTCTTCTCTTTTGAAGATTGAGTTGTTGTGTTTGGGGGTTGAATTGGCATCTGTTTTGCAGCATGTTTGGAGACTTGTTTTATCTTTTTGTGTGACTTAAGCCCGGTGGTAATTTTGTTTTTTGATCAATACTATCTACAAGTCTACAACAATATATCGATGGGTGATAGGTGCCTACCACCTTCTATAGGAACGTTTACGGGCTGGTTTGGTTGGTTTTGGTGAATTTTTAGGCTAACCGCTAGCTGGGTTGAGTGGTTCGGCTGGACAAGCCGGTTTAACTTGGTACTTGGTACTTGTCTGAACAATCACACTAATAGCTTTCAATAGTTCATTGAAATTTTTATTTGGGTATTTCAATGGTTACTAATTCGATATCGGTGTAGGAGGCCTTGGCCACACCACTATATTTATAAAGCACAAGCTGAAAAGGGCTCTACTTGTATGCTATTGTGAGTACATGTGAAGAAATAATTATTATTAGGGTTGTATCTGTTAAAAAATTAAAGAGTATCTATCATATTGCATGACTGCCAAACAGGGAGATTCATTGCAAATACTAGCTTGTCTTACTGTCGTTGAGATGATGGCCTACTTCACCTAACTTAGCTTCATTTATCATTTATTGAATAGAAACAAAAACATAACGGTTGGATGATAGTAAACGCTTATAGCAAATCATGTAGCTTTGTAGAAAAAAAAGGAACGCTTTATCAAGGAATGAAGCTCCGTCTTTGTTGTTCTACAAAGCCCCAATCCGATACTCGATCAAAAATGTAAGTGTCGCTACTGGACGACAAAATGGATTGGAGTTTATTAATGTTCTGCGAAAAGGGTATTTGTTAATAATTCTGGGGGTATTGATACCATTAACAAAACACCATGTAATTTAACGGGTATTGTTTGAAGCATCTGAAATACAGAAAACGGTTAACACGAGTGATATATCCTTGATTTAAGTGATTAGATCTATCTTTCTTTTTATATATTTTTTTGTCACCGTGTGTATATATAACTCACTATATCTTCTTGTAACATTATATAAATAATAAAGTTGAATTTGCCATCGCAGTTAAAAATATTTTTTTTTGAAATAGTTCGGTCTATGAGAAACAATTATATAAATAATAAGAATATATATTCTTGGTTAATGTACAAGTTGCAAACTGAACCAAACCATCAAAGCTGCTTGGTTTTGGTGAAAATTCGATCTTTTTTATGATTTTGCTCCTAGTTTGTATATATACCTTAGTACATGTTCTTATAAAATATATAGATAGTAATGTTGAACAACCGGTTCGGTTTATAAGAAATAGTTGTATAAATACTGAAATTAAGTGTGGCCTGTGTTTATGGACAAGTTGCAAATTGTACTAAACCGTTAATCGGCATAAGGCATCAAAGCTAGTTGAATTACTTGGATGGTCTCGGGTTTACGAGACACCCTAACCCCTAATGACATGGTTCATCACACTATATTGTTTACTTATAAATCCATTGTTTTGAAAACCGGATCGGACCGGCCGGTCCGACTAGTTGAACCGGGAACCGGACTCCAATCCGGTCCGGTTTGGTGCTTAAAACCGTTTTCGCATTGAACCGGTGGTCGAACCGGTAACCGGACCGGTTGAACCGGGGGTTGGACCGGTCGAACCGGTTTTTCATATATATTTTTATTTTTTTAGTATTTTTTACATATATATTTATAAAATAATTATAATTTTATCCGGTTCTTATATCTGGTCGGGCCGGTTGAACCGGTCCGACCAGTGAACCAGTAAGACGTCTGGTTCATTGTCCGATACGGTTTTGAAAACATTGTATAAATCACCCTCAGTGTTTGTCTTGTGATTGTTAGATATGGAATTATATCTATTAAAACTTGTGTTTGGTTCATCAGAAGATGTAATACAACTCGTGAGTTCAAGTCATGAAAATAACTTTCTATAGAAAAACATGGTAAGGTTATATACACCAGACCCAATGTGACCTTACAACCCTAGACTTGCGTATGCAAGACTACGTAAGCTTTTGTGGAGCGGTTTGCTCTTTTATAATACATAAGTATCTTGGTGCTCATTAATAAATTTTCTCCTATTTTGACATTTTACATGGAAGCATAGAGTGTGACATATTTACTAAACTAAATGAATCATATTGTGTTTAGCCTTAAAATTAAATAAAAATATGTAGAAACATCTTAATTTTTAAATTTTAGTTAGGTATATGGTTATGTGACTTTTCCTCGCATATTCATGTGACAAGTATGCAAAACTTCGCATGAAATGGATGCATAGTCGTTTGCCTTTACCAATGAAAATTCACCTTATATATTGTCTTACAAAACTTACCCAATTTTAAATGAGTTTACCTCAAATATTCATTAAGCAATTTCTTTTGTTGCTTTGCATATATTCTAAGCATAAAATCAAACTTGCATATATGATTCCGACACACTATAATATCAAATCTAGGATTATTAAGAGAATCATGATACAATTTATCTTTATAATGAACAATGAACAATATGATCATATACTTGTTTTGGAAACCATAGGTACTCACATCAACAAATTGGCTCCAATTCAATCAACCCTTGCCTAAAGTTGGTTGAATACCTAATGATGAACCCATGCTCATTAAGTATTAATTTTGACTATAATTGCAATTAACTTTGTTTGTGAAAAAAGATATTACTCTCATGACCAATTAAACTCTAGTCGATTCAAATAATTATTGGTATTCATTTGGTCACGCTTATACATGAAATAGTGATCTAAGCAATAATTGTTCAACCTCAACGCGGCCTAAACTGAGTTTTGTTTTAAAATTGCTAAGGATTAGTTTTCACCTTTCGTGTACATTTTAGGGAGAATTATATATATATATATATATATATATATATATATATATATATATATATATACTCTAATAAAAATGTATTTTGAGATGACACGTGTCAGCACCACAATCATCCTCACTAAAATTTTTCTGCTTCTCTCTCCTATTAAATAATTACCTTAATTACTAATAATATTATTTAACACTTTTTTAAATTTAATAAATTAAGATAGAGATATATTTATTAATGTTATTTCTAATTAAGAAAAAACTTTAAAATAAATTTTTAAAAAGTTTATATAACTGTTTTATTACTTATAGTCATTTTTCATATATAATTTCAATCATATCATATCTTAGAACATTATTTTATAATTAATAAATTTTATTATATTAATATTTTACTTATTCAACCCGTGTAACGCACGGGTTATTAAAGCTAGTATACATATACATATACATATACATATATATATATATATATATATATATATATATATATATATATATCCCTATCCACCAAATAAATTACATATTTTTCCCAATATACAAGTTTCAATGCATAAAGTACAATGCTATTTAAGCATGATAAGAAGATAATGATAAGGGTAAACTTTATTTTGAATTCTCCTTCTAGTTTCCTACAAAACAACTAGAAGACCTCACACACATATAAGAAACACACACTTTAAACATCTACTTTTGCTTATGTTATGTGAAACCTAACTTTTGAGTGGTGAATATTATCAAGACATTGCATCTTTGCTTAATTGGCAAATTAGGTATCCCAAGAGTGATTCTATTAGATGGTTGCTACAAGATTTAATATTCACTTCTTAACCTTAATATTTACTTTTAATGAAATATTAGCCTAGTTTTTTAAAATTTTACAATTAAAATAATCCCGTGAATATAAATGATAATTCATTAATATTATATAAACACTTTCCCACTACAATATATCGAAAAGCTAGGATAATAAAATTAGAAACTTAAAACTATTAAACGTTTTGAATAGGTATAATCATACATGAGTTCTTGATATTTCATGTCCGTTTTTAATATATGCTTTTGAGATCTCGTTCTAGATGATAAGAAAATAATCTCAAGGAATAATTTTAATTACTTTATGATATAAACAAACATCCTCAAACCTCAATGCACACAAGGAAACTAACTGACCAAACCATTAATAACCGATGAAACCGATAATAAGATGTTTTATGTGCCTAATGAGTAGTAACATCTCTACTTTTTAGACAGAAGAAATGTTTGCCCTCATCTATTTTAAACTTCAAAAATAACTTTGATATGTATAAGATTTTACTAGACATGTATATAAATTGATTATAAGATATGTTTGAATCTAGTTCCAGATAAGAGTCTAAACCAAATAAGAATTAACCATCTAATGATATATATAGATACCCTAAAACCTAAATGCACACAACAAAACTAATCGACACAACCATCAATAATAACAATGAAATGAAAACGATTATAACACGCGTTTGTCGGTCTCATAAAAAGCAACCTTTCGACCTTTTAGAATAGAAAAAATGTTTATCCTTATCTGACCATTTAGTAGGCATTTACAAGGGTGGAACTTAGATATGATAATAAAAAAAATAGTCTCACAACCAAGAGTTACGGATTTTAAAATATAATCTCGTCTAGATTTAACCTTATGTAGACTTTTGTAGTAACTTTATAATATGCGAGATTTTACTAGATGCGTATGTAAACCGATACCGATTACGAGACGAGACAGTTTTAAAAGTTTAAGGACACAAATTTCAAAACAACCCCTTGAATATCCTCCAAACTCAAGTTCACCCCCTTATTCTATTTCGCGAGTAGGGTTGCAGAAGATAAACGCCACCAGTCACCCCTCTCATCATCCCCTTCTCTTTACCATCACTCTCGCCTTATAAACCCTCAAAAACCATCAAATCTCTATCTCTATATATATATATATTTCACACTAGAAATCGTCTTATCTTGCAGCACAAGCAATGGGCGTTTCGCTTCCTCCTAAAGAGGCCAATCTCTTCAAGCTCATCGTCGTAAGTTATTCAATCTCAATCACTTTAATCACTTTGCAATTCGTCGTTTTTTCCGTTACTGTAATTGAAACCCTAGGTAGTCTCGTATTGTATTGATTGTGGATCGTTAATTGTAGTTATGTGAATCATGTGTGTCGAGTTAATGTAGACATGTGGTTTTTTTATGTTGTTTTGACTCCGGAGAGTGGTGGCGTGCTGGTTTTATCGTAATGTGTTGTGGTGTATCGTGTTGAATGAGCTGTGGACTGTTTTGATGCATTTTGTTGTTGATGAAAATGTTAGATGTACCGAGTGAGAATACTACACTTTATCCACGAAGAATCGTGGTGAAGTGTTTGCTTTTACAGTTTTGTTGGAAATGGTTTGTTCTGCTGCTGCAAGCCTGCAAGTTTCTGTTAGCGTATGGTTAAGGTTGTTCTACAGACTACATCCGGTTGTTGTTGTAACAACTATTTGGAGTAAGGTTCTAAGTTAGTTAAACATTGTTACAGCGGCTGTACTTAACCTTGGAAGTTATGTACTTCGAACTCATTGTAAAGAAAAAAAAACATGCTTTTTCGCAATTAGTATCTCGAATATGTTGTCATTGTCTTGTAAAACGTGACTTCACAGTCTATCTGATATATGCAGTCTAATTGGATGACGTATATCACTTTAATATATGGCCAATACTATCAATTAAAATGAATAGGTGAAAAGCATGCTCATTTTTTGTTTCACTTTGTATGTTTCATCCGTTCAACATGCATGATAGGTGCTTACTTCTCAAGATCCTGCCACAATGCCATGGTCCTCCTGTTTAGGACTATAGTGAGACTAAGTAGCTACTGACCAGTATTTAGTTGAATCCTTGACCTATTATGATCAACTCGTCGTCTTGTTACCTGTTAAACTGAAAAGATTTGTTTCCTATTTTGAAAAGAAGCCTGAATGGCTGAACGTGCACCATCCCTTATTATATCTTGATAATTAAAAACCACTTCAAGTGCTTTTTGTGTCCTCTTTGTCTCTTCTTATGTTTCTAGTCAACAAAGTTACTTCTCATTGATGGATTGTTTCATCGAAATCAAATCCAAATCACGATGACATTTTCTTGTTCTTAAATGGGCCTCTTTTTTGATGGTTTTTCTGGTATAAATCTAAACTGATTTCCATACACCTTAGTCTCAAACCTTAACGTATGGTCAATAACCTGCTCCTGCATTTCTATTTGGTGCAAATCTATTTCTATATTATTTTCTGGATAATCTTTGATCATATCACAAGGATTTACTGGAAACTATCATATATATATATATTTGTTTTGATGCTGCTGTTATCTTCTTGAAAGTTGAAACGAGAACTATTCCTTTGTATTGAGTTGCTTACCTGAGAAAATGAAAATGTTTCTTGATTGTCTCTTGGGCAGAAATCTTATGAAACAAAACAGTATAAAAAGGGGCTGAAGGCTGCAGATGCTATATTGAAGAAGTTTCCAGATCATGGAGGTTTGTGAAGTTTTTTTTTTTAAAATGCAGCTATCTTATATGCTATAACCTTGATGTGTAGAAACTATAAAGCTATGGTATTAGATTTCCTTATAGTCTAGTAAAAGTGTTATCTGGCTGTTGTAAAAGATTGCTGCAATAATTGGCATTCCTTTTATTTTAAAATGTTTATAAAAAAATACTGTAGTTATATAATTTCACATATGTTAAACCTTTCTTGTTACTAGAAACTCTCTCTATGAAGGGATTGACATTGAACTGCATGGACCGTAAGCAAGAAGCATATGAGCTTGTACGGTTAGGATTGAAGGTTGGTTAACTTCTAAACCATGCAGTAAATAACCCTTGTTTGAAGTTTCTTTTTCTTAATCAACATTTGTCACATGTTACATCACTTATTTAATTGTAGAACGACCTGAAAAGCCATGTTTGCTGGCACGTTTACGGTCTTCTCTACCGATCAGACAGAGAGTACAGAGAGGCAATAAAATGTTACAGGAATGCTCTGAGGATAGATCCTGACAACATTGAAATACTTAGGGACTTATCTCTCTTACAGGTAATCCTTGCAATGCAAACAATTAATATTTATGTGATAGTTTAATTTACATAATTGTGTTACAGCTTAGCGTCTTACACATCGGCAGAAGGGCCCTTAAAGTTTGTCAAAGATGATTGATAGTTCTCGGTTGGAGATAATTGACTATTTATGTTAATGTTTATTTAGCATATCATAAATTCTTTTCACCAATGTCGTCCCCAGGTTTCTTTGTTTTGGGTAGCTAATTTCACCTTTTCCTATCTGGTTATAGGCACAAATGCGTGACTTGGCAGGTTTTGTTGAAACTAGACAACGATTGCTGACTTTGAAGCCTAACCATCGGATGAACTGGATTGGTTTTGCGGTTTCTCAGCATCTAAATTCAAAGTGAGTTGCTTTCTCTTGTCATTTTTCAGATTAATGTAATCAAAACGTCTTTTTTGTCATCTTTCTGTCAAGTATAAGTTCTTTGGATAATTGGATGTTGGCAATTGTTATTTTGCTGGCATTGTATCTGTATGATTATGTACTCGATGCGGTCGTGAAAGGTTCCTTTGATTAACTCATAGAGTGTGTCGATCTCTAATAACCATGTGGGTACATATGTTTATCATGTCATTTTTTATATGAGATGTTAAGCTTCCATTATTTTGGTTCAGTACTTGGCTAGCAGCTATCTGCACATTTCTTTGATGTTAATTGCAGTTTTTCTTTTTATATCTTAATTCCTTAGCATCACTAATCTGTTTATTCAAGTTTCATGTGGGGAAAGTTTATTAATTGCTAATCTTATGGTATGGTAGTGATTTCATTATTTTCTTTGGTCGTCTCTAACAAATTTTATGGGTAATCTTTTACAAGTGCATCAAAAGCAATTGATATCCTGGAAGCATATGAAGGGACTCTTGAAGATGATTATCCTCCAGAAAGTGAACGTTGTGAGCATGGGGAAATGCTGTTATACAAGGTAATAGTTGTGCTAGGTAATAATCCTATCATAAAAGTGAAACCTCTTTGTTGTTTGTGTTGAAATCATTATGCATAAAATAGGTTCTCTGAAACTGTTTTTTTCAAGAACTTATTTACGAAATCTTCCATCCAGATATCATTATTAGAGGAATGTGGCTTTCTTGAGAAAGCACTTGAAGAGTTGCGCAGAAAAGAGTCCAAGATTGTAAGCCACCTCATAATTACTTTGAATAATGTTTAAGATGACATAAACATTTGCCTTCAATTCATAATCATTCTGATTATCATAATAGGTTGATAAATTGTCCTACAAGGAAGAGGAAGCTTCTCTTCTTATGAAGCTTAACTATCTTGAGGAATGTGAAAAGTTGTATAGGGTCCTACTTACCATGAATCCTGACAACTACAGGTACACAAAAACAGAGTATTGATTATACTCTAAAAAGTGTGTAAAACTCTTACTGTGAAAAATACAAAATAATTGATAGTTGAACCCTTTTATTTAGATACTATGAAGGATTACAGAAGTGTGTTGGACTATACTCAGAGACTAGCCAATATTCCTCTGATGAAATAGACAAGTTGGATGCTCTTTACCAATCTCTTGGGGAGCAGTACACATGGTCCTCTGCTGTTAAGGTGATTAAATTTCTCTTTACTTCTACCGCTTACCAACTCAACTTTGAAAATAGCATTAGTAAAATCACAACATTATCTTTTAGAGGATCCCGCTAGATTTTTTGGATGGTGTAAAGTTTCGAGATGCAGCAGATAATTATATCAGGCCTCTTTTAACAAAGGTACTCAGTCTGGGTGTTCATTTCTTTTTGGCGACATTTATTTTCGATGCAAACTTATACTTGTATTAATGGAAAATGTAGGGGGTCCCGTCGCTGTTCTCTGACCTTTCTCCTCTGTATAATCATGCTGGCAAGGTTTGTGGAAGCCAACTCATTGAAGGGTCTGGACATTTGCATTATTCTGACATATTTTTAACTTTTAGGTTGATATTCTTGAAAAGTTGGTTCTTGGCTTGGAGGAATCGCTTAAAAAGACAGGTGGATACCCTGGAAGGTACAAGTGGATGATGAACTTTTCTAGTCGCATCTCTTTAGTCCTTATATGTGGACTTAGTACTAATATATTGTGTTGTATCTTATTGTCCAGATCAGAAAAAGAGCCACCTTCGACACTACTGTGGACCTTGTTTTATTTAGCTCAGGTTTGTTCTTGCAGCATAAGTTGTTTGGATTTATACTAAGTTTTCATATTGATATATTCTTATATTGTTTTGCTTATGGACCTTGTTTTATTTAGCTCAGGTTTGTTCTTGCAGCATAAGTTGTTTGGGTTTATATTAAGTTTTCATATTAATATATTCTTATATTGTTTTGCCTATGCAGCATTATGACAGACGGGCCCAGTATGATGTGGCTCTTGCTAAAATTGAGGAAGCTATGCAACATACTCCAACTGTTATTGATTTATACTCTGTCAAGGTCTGCTTATGCTACACCTTTTTTTTTCTCCTTTACCAAAAATAATCTTATCAGTGGGATACTGAGATCTTACAGTTTTTTTACAGAAAAACATAGCCTGTCGCCCGCAGGTTTTTTAAAAGCCCATATTTTTGTAAATGTTTTAACAGTATGAATCCTTAAATAATGTTTATAGATTTGATACTTATTTTGACAGGGCATTTTAAAATACTGAATCATCTGAATAAGGTAGTGCCTTGATTTTCAATTCAATAAAATAGTAACAAAGCCAAGTAAGAAACTTGCACTCTGCAAAACTAGTTATATAGTAACCATAAGAAGGATAATGAATCTAATTAGTGCAAAGTGTAAGGGATGTAAGAAAGGAAAACAGTTAGTGTAAGGCATTCAGAATGTAAAAAGAAATAAAATTATTACCTTAAAGTATTCCCTTGTTGCCACTTTTAAATTTCTAGTCCAGTGACTCTTCTGAGTCTGATTAATCGATAAATAAGTACTTTGATTGAGGAGTAAGAATTTTTCGTGACCACATTTTGAATATATATGTTCAATATATAAATAGCAAAACTTAAATAATTCAATGAGATTGGTAATAGGCATGTGAGATTTGTAAGACTGCTTCAATATATAAATAGCAAAACTTAAATAATTCAATGAGATTGGTAATAGGCATGTGAGATTTATAAGACTGCCCCCTTTCTTGTATGCAGAGCAAGATACTAAAACATGCTGGGGACTTTACAGCAGCAGCTGCATTGGCAGATGAAGCTAGGTGCATGGATCTTGCAGATCGTTATGTAAATAGTCAATGTGTTAAAAGAATGCTGCAGGCTGATCAGGTCCAGATTCCTAAATTTGTTGTGCTATTCTCTTTCTGAATTTACACTTTTGATCACATTTTCTGGCTTACGGTTTTTAAATCTTTTTTAATGATTTTTATTAGGTTTCTCTTGCTGAAAAGACAGCTGTACTGTTCACAAAAGACGGTGAACAACATAATAACCTGCATGATATGCAGTGCATGTGGTTAGTGTTTGCTAGAAACTTGTTACCTAATATATGTAACAAACAGAAATATATAAAACTGTTACTGAAATTTATTTTCCATTTGAAGGTATGAACTTGCTTCTGGTGAAAGTTATTTCCGACAGGGTGAGCTTGGGCGGGCATTGAAGAAGTTTTTGGTGGTTGAGAAACATTATGCAGATATAACTGAAGACCAATTTGATTTCCATTCATATTGTTTAAGAAAAATGACCTTGCGTGCGTATATTGAAATGTTAAGATTTCAAGACCGGCTTCATGCTCATGCTTACTTTCGCAAGGCAGCTGCTGGAGCTATAAGGTGAAGTTTCTGTGGCCATGTTTAAAAAAATAGTCAACATAGTCAAAGTTACTGGCATGTTAACTGCCATGTCATCAATTTGAAAGGTTATGGGATCTGATTACCTTAAATCCTAAACTTTAGAAGTTGGTAACCTTAAATCAAGATTTTTGAAAATTTAATGGTTATCTAATATAGAAATTAGACCAAAGTTGGTTTTTTTTAAAATTCCATTAGTCCATAATCCATTGTTAAACCACATCTTCTTATGTACTTTTGTTGATTGAGAGGGAATCCTTGGTTCTTGAGAAATTGACTATATGTGTTCTGTTTGACATTTTGTTTTGTAACTACCATGCCATCATTTTGACATGTTTCCATCTCTGATTACCTTAAATCTTACATTTTAAAAGTTGGTTATCTTAAATCAAAATTTGAAATTTAACATTACATAAGATAGAACCTAGACCAAAGTTGGTTACTTTTTATTTCATTAGCCTATTGTTAAACTGTATTTTTTTTTGTTTATTGAGAGGGAAATCTATGTTTCTTGAAAAATTGACATGTGTTTTGTTCGACATATTAGTTTCTCAAGTATTTTTTATTAATTAATTTTGTGCTCCATTGGGTGATGCAGATGCTATATCAAGCTTTATGATTCTCCACCAAAGTCA
Source organism: Flaveria ramosissima (assembly GCA_025215565.1). Lineage (NCBI taxonomy): Eukaryota > Viridiplantae > Streptophyta > Magnoliopsida > Asterales > Asteraceae > Flaveria > Flaveria ramosissima. Next base: position 62,652,791 of record CM046034.1, on the reverse strand, counting down.
TCAACTGAAGAAGACGATGAACTAGCAAAATTGCCTGCTTCTCAGAAGAAGAAATTGAGGCAAAAGCAGAGGAAAGCTGAAGCACGGGCGAAAAAAGTATAATCAACTTTATGTGGTTTCTTTATAACAGATTTAAGTTTTAGGCTTTCCCTAAAAGTGTCAAAATGGTTAGTTTTTTTTGTGAAAGGACGGATTGACCTGGAACAAGTTATCCAAAATTAGAAAATTTTCTTTATATAAACAGTGTCAGATATGATTATGATAATTAAGTATTTCAGGAGTATTTAAGCCTGTCTAATAAAATGATGAGAAGTTTTCTGCATTAGAAATATACTTTAGAGTGACTTCCATATATGACATGTTTTCTATAATCTGATTTATTTATTTCATTTAACCCAGTGAACCTGCTAAGTCACACTTTATTATTGTTTTCTCAGGAGGCTGAAATAAAGAGTGAGGAGGCTAATGTCAGTACCGTTTCCAAGTACGGGAAACGAAATGTCAAGACAGTTGACCCGGATCCTCATGGAGAGAAGTTATTGCAGGTTTTCTCCCTGTCTATTTTGAAATAGAATTTCTGTTATTGAAAAGTTAGGGATTGTGTTTTATAGTATGTAACTACTTAACTATGTATCTTTTGACCTATATTTAAAGTAACGTTTTCTGATTGACCTAGATTGAAGATCCTTTAGTGGAAGCTGGAAAGTACCTGAAACTACTTCAGAAACATTCATCAGATTACTTGGAGACACATTTACTATCTTTTGAGGTTAATATGAGGAAGGAAAAGATCTTGCTTGCCTTGCAGGTAATTTCATTTCTAGTTTAAAAACTTGGCAATATTCTTTCAGCCCATCTTACGGTTGCATTATGCTACTTAATTTTAATTAGATCATTTCATCTTTGTTATGTTCTGCAACCTCCTTTCCATTATATCCTTCAGGGTATATTGTTAGTACGGGTTAAAACATGTCTGGTCATGCTGACCTGTCGACGCTTTCATCTCTTTTTCCCTTTGGTTCTGTGAATAAAAGCACGGTCTAAACATGATTAAAAAACTTGCAATTATAATGTTATCTGTAAAATTAAACGGTATGAGGTCCCATGCGTCATGAATATGCTCCGGTGACATCTGATCTTTTCAACGTGTTTCATTTCGGGTAATCTTTTAAGTTTACTCATTCGACCCTTCAGATGCAAAGTATAAGCCAAATTTTAATGGGTCAAAGTTGCCACACATGATTCGCTTAAATGCTAACCCTTACTGCTTTTTATTTTATCAAGGCTTTGAAGCACCTGGTACAATTAGATGCTGAACATCCAGACACTCATCGTTGCTTGGTAAGTAATAAATTGATAACTTGCATCATAACCGTGTGATAACCAAACATGTATCCTCAATTTTATACTTTATTCTTCACATCTCAGTTTATAGAACCATTAACATAACATTTTGATTACAATTCTGGGTTTCATAGATAAGATTCTTTCATAAAGTGACATCTAGGCCAGCTCCTACAACCGATGCTGAAAAACTCATTTCAGGAGTATTAGAAGCAGAACGACCAACTTTCAGGTTATCTATAGCATTTTTAGTGCATGATTCTCTATTGGTTTAAGTGATTTCTTATTGAATTCTCATCTTTTTTTTTCTGTAGTCAATTACATGATAGATCTCTGCTGGAGGCAAATACCGTTTATCTTGAGCAACATAAAGGTCATCTTTTTTCCACACTAATGATTACATGTGCATGCTATGAACACTGTTAGGACACCATGCATGTAATTTTGCAGATTCCTTGATGCACAGAGCAGCAGCAGCCGAGATGATCTATTGTTTAGAACCAAACAAGAAGGAAGAAGCGATCAAATTGATTGAAGAATCCCCTAAGAACCCTGTTTCAAGGTAAAAATTAGGGGTGACAATTCCTGACATGACATGAAACACGACACGAAAATACTTAGGTTTTGGTTTCTCATATCTAACCCATTTAACTAAATGGGTCGACATGTCGTGTTCGGGTTGATTTGTTAACCTATTTCAACCTTTATACACTTCTAATCCATTTATTACAACTCTCAAACCCATTTAACACTATTTACAACCCGTCAACCCATCAATTGTTTGACTTCTTTAAAAAATTGGGTAAACAAGTTGTGTTTAGGTTAACACGAACTTAAATGCGTCTACGTTAAGGTCGATGTCTATGACATAATAAATATAAGGGTCATGTTTGTTCATGGTTGATGATTTAACCCGCCAACCAAACACAATTGACACCCGCCAACCAAACACAATTGACACCCTAGTAAAAATGAGTTTTTTCAAGAATCCCAATAAAGCTATTTTAAATGAAATTTTTCCCATATACTTAAATGTCTGTTTTGTCACTGGAATAGTAGCGGCTCGCCTGGATCTGTGAAAGAATGGAAGCTGAAAGACTGTGTTGCAGTTCACAAAATTTTGGTTGCTACTTTTAATGATCAAGACGCTGCACTAAGTCAGTCTTACCCTCCTTTTCTTTATAACCCACTGCCACCTAATTTTTATTTTTATCATTTAAATTTTTTTTTTGCAGGATGGAAAAACCAATGTGCCGTAGAGTTCCCATACTCAACCTACTTTGAAGGCAGCCTCAGCTCTACTACAACCACAAACAAAGCTACCAAACAGGTAAGCGAGAATGCTGAAAATGGTGGTATTGAATTCACTCCATCAAACGGTAAAGTAGAAAATCTAGACGCCATGAAGAATCTAGCCATTTAAGAAAAGAGGTGAATTTCAATCAGATTTTATAGGATTAAACCATGCTGCGGTTGTAGGATAAGTTTCTAGATTCCATGAAAAAGGAACCCAACTATTTTTTCATTGTTCATGGGATCACAATTCCTCTAAAAATGTGTATAAACTACTCAAGTTTCTTGTGTCCATTCGAGTCATCGTTCCGAGGTTTTAAGGTTCGAGAAATACCTGAGCTGTCGCTCTTTCGAATGCAGTCAAGAGTCTTGAGAGTATGTTGTACCGCTATTTTTGGTTGGTCTTTTTTGTTTTTTTCAAGTCATGTATAATTGCTATTTTTGTTTGCAAAATTTTTGGCAGTTAATCTTACATTCTAGCCTTTGATATTATGATGTTGGCTTTACGTGTATGTAGTGCTTGGTTAGTGTCGTGTGATCGTGCTACTGCTTTATCCGTCTCAAAAATAAACCAGTGTGTTCTGTATGATTTCCTATATCAAGTAAGAACTTCATATTATGAACATCTGGTTGTTTCTTTGGCATAATTACCTATAAATCTAGTGCTGGGATTTGAGTAGCATGGAGGAGATTACTCAAGTTTGGAGTTGTTTTGGTAGTGGTGTAGTGTTGAATCTCATCGTCTCGAGCCAAAATAGATGTCGTAAACACAAGAAACCTGTTAGATGGTCTAAGGCTAAGCCTTGTGCACACTTTGATAGTCAAGTCATACTATATGATGTACATGTAGGATGACTATTTACATGTTAATATCATGAAAGTATATGTAATGTGCAAATATAGAGATCTATCACATAAAAGAGTGAGGCATTTGTTTATTTCTTTAAATTGGTAAACATCTTTAAATTGGTGTGGATTCAAGTCTCATAAAATAAGTAATAATGAATTTTTGGAGTAGAATTTATAGGGTGATTTTATCGTTCAAGAAATAAAAGGTAGTGAGAGCAAGGTAGAGATGCTGGAGAAGAGTGATTGAGTTTGAAATGTTGAATGTTTTGTTTAGAGAAGGATTGGACTGAACATAATTAGTCCTATTTTTAAGATCATTGATAGTCATTATGTTTTCTCTGTTTTTTCTGAGCGTCACATTATATTTTTTCATTTTTCCTTTGTTTCTCCTTGTTTTGCACAATTTTTTTTTCACTTTCTCGCTTACATCTTCAACCGGAAAGTACCGGTGAACATTCCCCACTCTGGGATTTTTTTTCTAGTAAGTGGATCGGGAGGTGGTATTCTTGTGAAAAAAAAACCACTGGATGCCACTTCTTCTCTCAGGTAGTTCCCAGGAACCACTCTGTGCCCTCTAATGGGAGAGAAAGTCGTCTCGTTTTTTCCATTTTTTCTCGAGTGACACAATATAGCCGCATTAGCTTTTTCCATTTTTTAGTTTTCTCTAGATTTTCTTGTTTTACAGGTTGACATCCCCGTTTTCCTATTTCTATCAAATTAATCAATTCACTTATAAAAGCACATACAACTCAAGAGACTACCAGTAATCGAAATACACTTCTTGATGTAAAGAGTACAACACAACATAGTCTTCTTCTCCCCCAAGTCCCAAAATGAAAAATTCGGCTTCTTTGTAACATCTTTAACCGTGTGAGAAGAAGAAGAAAGACAGATTCTTCACAAATCGCCATTGACGATGGCTTGGTTTTCGGTTTTAGTCGTCACAGATTCGATCTCTAACACCTCTCTATTTCATACAATGGTCACACTATATTTTCCATTCCAGCCACCATGAAATGTTCTTTGACATTCCTAATACCCCTCAACATTTTATAAATGAATAATAGTATTACATTACTCAAATAATATAAAATACACTACAAAAGTAATATAAAATACATTACCGATATTATATACCATTACATTTAACAACTTGATGAACAGTAAATTCATCCTATTGGTCCACTTATGTAATTGATGGATAAATGTGTTTATTTTAATATATAATAATTAGTAGATTAGTAGATGCAAATGAGTTTAATTTTCAATGTTAAAACTTTTGCTAATTTTATTATTATAATTAATTTAGTTTTTCTAATATAACATGTAATATAAGAAGGTTTATAAAATTTCGAATATACTTTTACGACATGTCTATTTTTATCATCATATCGATTTAACTTTTTTTCAAAATCGAGTTGTGAGTGGCAATGTATAAATAATTGAAGTACAAACATACATGTTATCAAAACAACTTCACATTTAGTTTTTATTATATAAATTGACACCGTTTGTCCTTTTCGTTATTCTAATAATATAAGTGGATGTTTTATAAAATTCGGACTATACAACATCATCTCAAAACAATATTGATACTAGCACCGATATTCTTTTTTTCTTCTTCGGTTGTTATATCGAGTGTCGGCATTGTATGAGTACTTAACGAATCGAATTAATACCAATCGAAATCCTGTAGCCAATTCATGTTTATGTCATTAAAAATAAAGTTTTATTTAGAATAAAGTATATTGTTTGTTAATATAATACATACGGGTGACGGTGTCATACCAGCGCAGTGATAGATTAAACATATATTGACCAAACAACATTAGACTGAACCGATATCATTATTCACCTTTTGTTTTCTCTTTTGATTTCTATAGCGAGTACCGGTACCACAACAAATCAACTCGAAATCGCTGACTTCACACGACGTAGGGAGGTCGAACCAACTTCATTCGGACAATGTTGTAAACGGACTTTTATTCGAAATATGAATTTTTTGACAAACCAATTCCAGCCCAACAATCGTAGGCTATTGCGATTGCCAGTAACGTACTGGTGCCGTGAAGAATCAAACCACTTTCGGTCGAACATTAGTATTGGTATTATCCGAATCATTATTAATATTCGTTTTTGATAGTTCTCGATCGATGTGAAACATGTGTCAATATTCTTTTTGGTATATCATGATTTTATTTTTTTTGGTTTTCTTTATTAGTTGATATACCGACTTTTAATAGCGTGAAATACTGCAATAAACTAAACAGACATTGACAGAATTCTCACTGCAACGCGCGAGAGAATTTCACTAGTTAATATACAATCCGAATCACAATCTTAATATTAGTACGGTATCCGTATCTTCCCTAAATCTCGCTTACGTCGACAATTATATTTAGGGTTCGAATCATCCAATAGCGCAATAAAGAGTTGTACATCATGCCTCAAAGATTGTAAATTTCTAATACGTAAATATGAAACATATTTCAAACATGCAGATTATTATTAATCTCATTAGTTATACTCCTGAAAACTTATCTAAATCTCTAACCATTCGGAAATATTTGTATATATAAAGTACGTACCCCTTGTGTTCATGATATATTCATCATAGCTTCGAGAAACTGAAGCAATCATCAATGGGGAATGCAGTTGACGAACGAAGCCAGATGATTAAGAGGAAGATTATATCCAAAGCCGGCCATGAGGAGGGGCGAGATGGACGCTCGTCCAGGGTCCTCTCGTTTTTAAATTTTTTTCTATATTATATATATAATTATAAAAAAGTAATTATAAGGTATAATACAATAATAACCAACCCATTTATACTCTAATGTACCTAAGTTATATGCATACAATTTATTATATGGCAAGCGATCCATGCATACAAGTTGTATATGATAAACAATACAAACAGTTACATTTATACTTTTAAAAACCACTCATATATTCGTAAAATATTAATATATATATTTATTAGTTTACACTATGAATAGTATACTTTTTCTTAATTAACCACATAAGTCTTGTACTTTAAAGTTTGGTCTTAAAGTTTTGATTTTGTTAATTTTTAAATTTTAATTAAGAAATTGTTTAGTATTTTTGTTTTCATAAAATGATCGTAAAAGTTTTGTATTTTAAAGTTTGGTCATAAAGGGTTTTTTTCTAAAATCTTGAATAGAGTTATAATATACATTTATTAACTTATGATTTTCTAAAAATTAATCACAAAACTTTTGTTCTTTGAAGTTTAGTCACAAAGCTTTTTTCGCCCCCTCAATTGTAATTAAACTTATAATATGAAAATGTTATTAACTACTCTTATTATACATGCATGTATACATAAATTTTAATCGAAACACAAAAATACAACTCATAAAAATTATTTCACCGATCCGTTTTCATTTACTAGATAAAACATACTATTTTTATAAAACATTAATATTTGTATTTTTAGTGTTTACGAAAGAACATGCTAGGTTTTAACTATAGCATTAGCATACATGATTTTCGGATTTTGGTGATAGTTTTGATCTTGAATTAAAATACTAAAGTCATGCATTTGAACTCTAAAAGTCACAATTTAAGAAATAAAATACAAAAACAAATGAAAATTCAAGGTTTCTTCCACATAGAAATTTAAGTTGTCAGTTGACTAATTAGAAGAGAAAGGTCTTCAAACGCAAAGTGTAAATGGAATCCCACAATCATTTCAAATTCACCATCACACCATATTTCCATCATACTTGTCGTCGAATCAAATTCCATGGGTATAGTCTTTGTAGAATTTCGCAAGTCGAGTCAATTCGTTTGATAGATAGAAACCATAACTTTTAGGGGTGTGGATTTCGACACGATACATACACAAAACAACATTTGTGAGTTTGGATTTAGTCTAAACATATAGGATTAGGTAAATGTTAACATATTTAACTAAACGTGTCGGGCTTGAGTCAATCTGATTGGTGCTATTCACCTGCTAATTTTTAAATTTTTTTTAAAAATGTATTTTATGTCATAACTTAAATTGATTGCGTAGTTTATTTTAAAACTAAAAAGAGAAATGATTATGAGGTTATGTAATTTAAACATGATTGTTTTAAACTTTTATAGACATTTGTGTTTATGTTTGTTGTGAATTATAGTTTTAATTAAATCCATATTAGAATTAGATGGATGTGTTCATGTCAACATGCGAATATGCAAGTTGTGTATAGCTTCGTGTGTTTGACACGGTTTTTCAGTTTGCATGTCTAATACGCTTTTAAGTTCATGGTTCGACTTGTAAACCTACAAGCATGACCCAAATATACATATTTTTGTTACCCGAGGATCAATTTTAATTATGTAAGGGGTTTGGGGAGAGTGCAGGGGCTTGTAAGGGTTAAGGGAGTGACAACATGACAAGACGACACGACTGACATGGAGGACCTATACCACACGGTAACACCGTGCCACCCACTTATGGTGGGTGTGGTAGAGTGGAAATCGTGATGGTTGTGCCAATCCAGGCGAGGACCTATACCACACGGTAACACCGTCCCGCCCACGTACCCACCATGACGACTAGGATGGGAGAAAAACTAATGAGAGAGTGCTACGAGGAGGGGGAAATTAAAAGATGACCCTCGATCCTAAATGATGGGTTAAGTAACGATAATTTTTTTAAACTTGTAGCATAACTTGCATTCTTGATGCATTATGGTCCATAATAATGGAGACATGACCAATTACAATAAGTTCAATAAAATGTGGGCACATTTGTATGTGAATAAGATGTTTATATGTACATGGTTATGTTTAGATGTGTATGTAAGTGTGTATGCACTTGTGTATATGTATGAACATGTACACCAATTGAGAAAGTTAATTACACATGGGGTTTAAGAAGAAAACTTAGGGAAGAGTTGTGGGGTTTGTAATACTTTTCTATTTTTGAGTAATTATCAATATGAAATCAAATTATAGTTGTAAAGATAACAAATTAAGAACCCAGCTAACTACTCAAACAATTGCAAATTTTAGTGATAAAAATAATTACAAATACAAGACTAACAACATGAATTATGTATGTGTATACTTTATATGTATGTAGTATGTATGCATGTAGGTATTATATGTGTTTATGTGTATATATGTATATGTTGATGTATGTCTTAAGAGCATCTTTAATACATATTTTTTCATACACATCCGCAAATGTGTCGCGTCAATCTTTATATGAGATTATCATTTATTATTTAAAACACTTGTTTTCTCTCCAATGCTATGTTACCTTTTAGTGTTCTTTTATTTTCATATCATCACATATATTTTACTTTTATTTGATCATAAATTAATAATTTCTTATTATTGTTATTTGAAATAATAAAATATAACTTATATATTAGAATGATATTTAAAATTACTTTAAAACTAAAACTAGAATTACAAAACATAAAACAAATATTACATTAATTTAAAAAAAGTAACATAAATTAAGCATTACAAAAAATAAATATTACTTGTTAGATTTTTCTTCAACTTTCGTACATAATTCCTCGTGATGTGCTAATTTCTCGGGTCTATTTTCTATCTATTTGTTTGGTGGATGCTACGTCTTTGTTATAGAGAATTGTTCCATTTGGGACTTAAAAATCATCTTTTGTAATAAAGCCCGTCTATCCGGGGTATTCCAACGGCGAAAATGCATCCCATACGTCTGTGAGCACAGAGTTACAGACAACGCTGGACAACCCAAACCCACCAACCACCAATTCCGGAGAAAACCCACCACCCGAAGGCCCACTGCGATAAAACCCGCCCCACCAATAATATTTTGCTACTAGTAAGACTCGAACTCATAACATCTCTTAAAAAAAGTTATGAACCTACCACTCAATCATGGTGGTTCTAAACGGTCATGTCACTTTGGCTAGTCTTTAATGATCCAAAACACATGTTTATAGTTGAATGCTCCTTTGGCACACTTATACTCTTTTTGTTCCGTTGTCATTATTAATTTATCAGAATAATTACTTTCTTTCTTATTCTAGTGCAGTTCAATAAATTACAAAACCGAATTACCGACATTTTATTCCGGTTGAGAAATTAGTTGGAATTTTAGCTTTATCATCAAATCCAAATTAATACAATAATAATGTACCAAATCAATTGCAATCATCTCCCACACCTAAATTATTTGTAGACAAAAATTATAAAGGTATTAATACGTTAATTTGATCTTATTCGATATATCTTGATATGTGGTATCTAAATTTCGGATATTATCAACTCTAGTTAATATGATATGCAGGATTTTAAATAACGACTTCTAAGTAATTATTAATAGTAAATTTGTTTGTGTAATTAATTAATATCTTATCTTAATCTACAAGAACTCTCGAAATTTAATAAACACGATATTACCAATTTAAATTCATTCTTACATTATGATAAAATTAACACCTTCAATTTTCAAACTTTGGTGAAGATTTTAAATTTAATAACTAACGAGTAATCACGATGTAGAGGTTTCAATGACTTGTACAGCAAGACTCATTACGTAAAAAGAAAATATACACGTCAAAATGTTGATAAAGTTAAGAACGTTGCAAAGGAAAATCTAAAATCATATAATATATCATATTGTACAAATTGTAAAAGGAGGAAAAACTGCTTAAAAATATAACCTTGAAGGGCTAGGTTTGTCGACTCGTGTATATTAGTATTCACCTGTGGAAATAAGTCACGCCAAAATCCTAATAAAAACAAGGAAGCTGAAATGGCTAATACATAAAAAACGAAACTTGAAGTAGTTAACAACTATACGTTTGTGCTTCGATGGTTGCACATTTTCCTGCACACCGCGGTTTTGAACGAAATCTATATCGAAATAATATGCACCTCGCAAACGGTTGATGAGATTCAGATTGATGGGTTAAAATTTTCAACCCAAACCCTACCATGTTTATTATGTCGTGTCATGTCTAGCCAGACACACAAAAACCGTGTCGTGTTTGGATTGTGGTTTAGATCGACAAGTTTAGTGTTTATTTCCTATCAGATACACAAAAACTACCTTTTAAATGGGTTGGTGTTTGGGTTGACTTATCATGAAATGGTTCGTGTTCAGGTCAACCTATTTATTAAACATGTGGTGTTTTAGTTAACCTTTTAATAAAGCGAGTTAATATTAGCCAAGTTAATTATTTTCGTGTTGTGTTTTGGGACGTGTCAAAAATTGATGCGCTATTTGACATTCACTAACAAATTTATAAGTTATTGACATGGATGATTTTTGTGATATGCTCATATTCTATCTATGGTCCTAAAATTTCTAAAATCAAAGCCATGGTCTCAACTATTTGTAAAATCTAAGATGTATTTTAGTTATTCACACTAACTAAACTGAAAAAACTAATAGTCATCAATGTCAATTACTACTAGCGTTACGCTTTCGCAAACAGTTAGGATAATAAGAAAAAAAATACAATATACAAATCAAACTTATGAAGCGATCATAACAGAAAATACAACATGTTCAAAATGAAAAGATATTAAAACTTATATTCTTAAAATATAATCTAAAGTTATATATCATTGATGTGAAGTAAATCGTTATGATTTGGTCCAAGTCTACTCCCCATTCGACAAGGCAAAAACCACATGGTTTGTCCCCACATCACACGACTATATACATTTCAAAACCATAAAATCATCAACAAAATCTTTAGCCCTTCGATCTCATCTAATTACCTTATTTCCAACCATCTTTTTATACCTTTGTCGGCCTTTTAGTGTCTTGTTGGTTGGAACACATATGGTATATCACCCTACCCCCACCCCACCCCACCCCCACCCCCACCCCACCCCCACCCACCCAACCCCACATTTGCAACACATATGACCGACATGTAACATGATTGTCCTCCCATTGATCTTTTCATGTCTTCACATTCAACATATTATTCATTCATTACATATATATAGGACACTTATTAGTTATTGCTCACAAATACAACTCATATAATATTATTTCTTTATGTTACAAAAGACACACAAACCCTAATAGGTTGTAGAGAATCATGGCTAGAGAAGGGTGTGGGCTTGAGATCACTGAGCTTCGGCTAGGGTTACCAGGTGGTGGTGGTGGTGGCGGAGAGAGGAAGGAGAAAAAGAGGGTGTTTTTGGATATTATTGGCGGTGGAGAGGCGGTTGATCGCTCGTTTGGTGATGGTGGTGGTGGTGGGAAACTTAGAAATGTGGAGGTTGTTGCGGTGGGTTGGCCACCGGTTTGTTCGTATAGAAAGAGGGCCTTGATCAAAATGTATGTGAAGGTTAGCATGGATGGCGCGCCTTTTCTTCGCAAGATCGATATTAATGGGTTCAAAGGGTATTCGGATCTCGTTATGGCTCTTGAGAACCTTTTTGGCATTGGTAGGTTTTCAGTCCCTTTTGTTTTCGATTATCTTAACTTGCTAGGGTTCAACACACGTATATATCGTTTATTTGAGAACAGAATATACGATAAGAATAACATAATGTATTTGTACATATTTTATGCATGAAATTAATCAAAGGTATATGGGAGACTGAAACAAAGATGGTAACATATATAATCGACTTGTGTATGATAAAACAATAAGTACATATGCATCATAAAACAAACACTATGCATCATGTACATTTAATCAGGGTTTACTGGCTTTTAAATGTAGATCCACCGAGTCAACATATTGACTCACTATCAGTTGGGTTAAATAGTCATGCATAATTCAAAAAGGATGAAATAATAAACAAATAAAAAAGTCTTTAAGACATATTAAACTTTTCGGCATAAATATTATTACAAGATAAGATATTGAATTTTTTTAAATAAAAGGAGCAAAGGTACCGAAGAAGTTATATTCTTTTCTTTTAAATTTTTGAAGGTTTTTTTTTCATATATTCTTTTTTTTTTCTTATTTTTTGTTTTAAAGGATTGTCTGGTTGGGGATGAGGACTTATATCATATGTTCTTGTATTTGTATATATGTTAAGATTTTTCCTAATAGGAAAAAAGTACATTATTTGGTATACAATTAATCTGATGTTTCAAACAAGTCTTTAATGTATCATGATTATTTATTTTTTCTTTATGAAAAAACAGGTGATGAATGCGATAGTGAGTACATACCAATATATGAAGACAAGAATGGAGATTGGATGCTCGTGGGGTTCGTCCCTTGGGAGTAAGTTTCTTTATTTTCTATAAAATTTGATTACTTTTAGTTAAAATAAATATTTGTCATTTTTTTAACAACGATCAAACCTACACACTGTAATAATTTGAACCTATACAACCACTTGGTTGGAGAGCACAATATTTACTATCATGCTATCCACTTCCCGATACATAATTTCATTTTGTGAACTCGTAACTAATACTATTTTAGGTTACCCTTTTTATTTCGAACAACACTACATTATGTTACTCTTTTTTTCTAATACTAATGCATAGATTTTTTTTAAATAAATACATCATAATATACATCATGTAGAATTTAAACGTCAACCTTTTGATTATAAAGCACACAATTTAACCACTAAGATGTCTCGTTAGGAACACTGTTAAGTTACTAGTGTCGTTTTTACAGGTGTTTTAAAACATCAATGATTTTCTTAAATACATATGTTTAATAATGTGTAATTTGGAAAGCTAATAAATCATGATCGTTCTTTTTATGAAATTACAGGATATTTACAGAAACATGCAAGAGACTGAGGATGAAGAAAAGGGTATTAGACGGTGAACTGCAAACAAAAAACTTGATGAGAAAGACTGAAAATTTTATTAATGATAGGCAATAATTAGTTATATTAATTATGATTAATGATTAATTATTTGCAGTTGATGTTCTAATAATGTCATTAAGCACATATACATTCATTATTAGGTATTTATAAAGTTGGCGAGGCTATTTTGAACATAATGAAAATTAAGTTCTTTTTGTTTGTTTTTAAATTTCCTGTTTCCTCCACTTATAATCATTTGGTTGTATTAGTCTTGTTATCTTATAACAAACGACTTATTATATATACTAATTTATATGTAACTAGTGATATATTCAAGATATTTATATATATTGGTGTTGTTCACTCTAAGGTCACTAATATAGCATAACATATAAATATAAGTATTAAATATTACATAACATATATAAAGTCTAGTGTCAGATGAAACCGATATTATGATATCATTCTCAGCCTACATCAAATGTACTTTTATGAAATTAATTTGTACACCAAGTGTTCTAAGTGTAGTAATCTAATGGTAAGCTCAATATTGTATGTCATAGAATATTTTATGTTTGTAATTTTAGTGTTATCGAAGTGTGATTTAGTATATTGGATTGAAAATCGAGAAACTAACGTTAGAAACTAAACGAGTTATATGTTGTGTAGTACGCACTCGATTTGTTACTAAACGTTATTTGGGCTTAACAAATAGCTTTGGGCTTCTACAATTTTGTTTGGGCTTAATATTTATTACTGGGCTTTTACAATTTGTTTTGGCCCAAATATTTATGTGTTTAAGTTTTTGGGCCATTGACCACAAAAGAAATGGAATGAAAGTAAACGGGTGGTCCCCTGATCTATACACTTTTTGTTTTTCACTATTAAAAAGAATCACCGACAAAAAAGGGATCTGCATTTTAGGTCAATGTTATTTATGTTAGATACCGACTCGTCCAACTGGTTAAACTGAGAACCATTGAGTCCCCCGGTTCATTTTAGCCTGTTATATTGTTTGTAAAATAACTGGCTGATTTAAGGCAAACCTGGTTGAGCCAGGGTTGACTCGGGTTGATTGGACCAAAATTAATTCTTTGATGATGGGTTGCGACTTATAAGGTGATGGCCATCATGTGTTTCATTTGCCGGGCGATGTGGGATGTCCTTTTATAGGAAGATAAGAACGTTTAATTCTATTACATAGATGTGGGAAAGATACTTAGGTTGTAAATAACAATTTAAACCAGATTTAAATCTTATCACGAGTGTTGAACTCGTGACCTTAGTAGTAATAATAAAATATCTAAATTAAGGTTCATGTTTTTGAAAAGACTATATAACATTTGTATCAATACTTATTATGAACAATGAGTCAAACACTATCACACAATGTTTTTAAAAACAGATCTGACTCTCATACAATATTATTAAAACCATACCAGACTTGTTAAACTAGGAACCAAACAAGGATATTGTCTACTAATATACGACTGAACCGGAGGCAATAGAACGTCTATATTTTTTAAACCCTATCTAGTGGAAAAGGTCCTTGAGTGAGGCCAGCTCAAGCTAAAATACTAAACGGTTGTTTGGTAGTCTCTTAATGGACACCAATGACAAACTAAAAGGTCAAAAAAAAAAACATTTTGGTTTAACTTTAAAGGGTTGTACCTTATGATTTAAAAGTTGTATTTAATTAGATGTCTTAAGAAGATTGTGAAATCTCAATTTTACCCTAAAAAGTTGTATTATAAGGTAGTATCTTATTGTTATCACCTCAATCATAACCATTAAAAAAATATGATGAATGCCCCATCTCGATGCTTCCTACACTTTGCTTTGAAACAATCAAATGATAATCACATAACTAATAAAAATTCTGCAACACATCAAAGAATCAGACAACATAGAAAATAAAGTATTAATACCTTGAAGGCCACCGATGAAAGAAAAGCGACCCTATACTTGTTTATCTTTTTACTAGAAAACAAATTTATGTTCAATTTATGGTGCTTTATGATCTCTATATCCAATCTCAACGATGCTGACCCTGTACTTGTTTATCATTTGAACAAAAATAACTTAGATATATATCATTTAAAAAAGATGCACGTAGCTTTTAGAATGACTCATGTCGTACAACAGATGCTTTATTAAAAGGAAAAGTTACCAATATAATCATTTGACGAAAGTAATTTTATAATTTTAGTCACTGAAAATAAAGTTTTCTAAATTATTCCCTCAATCAGAGTATGCCACGTGTCTCAATATCGTTAACCAGCGATACCTGAGCATGTGTGTATCGCCCGTATCGCTGAGTCAGTGATAAATGAATAGATTTGTATCGCCAAAATTTAAAAAAGAAAAAAGAAATACAATATTGCCAACCATATATAGGTGGGATTGTATCTCCAATCTTTATTTTACTCTATTCACTTCATATTTTTTTATTTCACTTTTACCCTTAAAATTTATGTTTATTTTACATTTGTATCTTTTGTTTTTATTCATAATTTAATTTATAAATCATAATTAGTTTCACACACAACTATAATAAATCAAAACTAAAAAATAGTTTAATAAATCAATTCCATGACAAAAAAAAATCTGAAATGCAAAAAATGAAAATAATAAATTGGTTTGAAAGAATTGTAAATATCCCATATATTTTTTAAAATCACCGATTTTTTTGTGACCTAAAGTTATTTCGTTTGTTTTTTAAAAATTAAAAGAGTTATTTGAAAAACTAAATTCTATTTCAAAAAAGTCTAAAAAGGAGTTTGAAAAAACGTTTTTCAAACAAATTTTGTTTTACAATAAGCTAACAAAACCTCAAAAGAATTGTTTTCTTAAAATTAAGAATGATTTCTTAAGTAAAAATTTTGATTAAAGCTTTCTAAAGAAAGATTTATTTAGAAATATAAAAACGATTTTGAAAACAAACAAAAGGTTTTCTGAAAGAAATATTCATTCCGATTACCTTACCCAATCTCATGAGAAGCGAACCCAGCATGCTCTACCTTAAAATTTCCCCAAACAACTAGCCTCACCAGGCTGCTAGCATTGCTAAATGCTCCGCCACGAAGCAAGCTCTCCCGAATACGACAAATGCGGAAGTGGGGAAGCCGAAAGTGGCTAAAGAAGTCGGAGGAAGAAGGTAGTTGGACAACTGTATACACGAGAGTACATTAGTATTCTGGGAATTGGTAACATTGACAGAAAGGGGAAAGTGTAGGAATACACTTTTTTAGATGTAGCTATACTAAATTGGCCTAACCTTCGGTTCCCGTAACCAAGGTTTTGTTATCATTCCTTATGTACTTTTTCTTACATCATTCGTACTTTTTTACTTTAAAAAAGAAACATTTTTTTGATTAAACAATACCTTATTGGTTTTTCTTTAAATATTTAAAAAGTTGATTTTACTATAACTTATTAAGTTAGAGTATTTTGAGAGTTAAAAAATAATAATTTGATAGTATAGGGTTATTTGTGTAAATTGTTGTTTGAAAACATATTGGGCTCACTTAGGCGGTACAATTTGGAGTATGTATCGCTGGTTAGATTTTTCTTTAAAAAAAGTCAATGGCTAAAATGATAAATTTGTTTAGTCAAATGACTATTTAAGTAATTATCCCTTATTAATATGGCATGTATTAGATCCACACATATTTGTTTCAATTCAATGTGACATCTTGATAGATAAAATAGTATACTATCCGATCAAATAGTTTAAGTTTCAAATCCTACAACGTAAGTATAAAGTAGAGTGCGTGTACTTTTCGGTTGTGAAAGAATAAAAAATCCACACATATTTTCTTTAAATAATTAAACTAGAAGGAAATCCTTACGTAAGTTAGGTTAGAGAACTCTTTTGGTCATAGTTTTGAGTTGATCGTGGTGTGTGTAAATCTAGTCATATAGAAAACCTAACCAAGATAATATGTGTCGATACAGAGAAGATTAACATGATCATACCCAAAGATGGAGTAAATTGCAATTTTCATACCTGTGTTTTGGGGGTGTTAACAGGATCAGCCCCAGCTTAACAGTTTGCATACCTGAGTTTACGAATGCTAACATTTTACGTACCTCCGTCCAATTTCCATTAAACAACCGTTAAATCTCCCCCCACGTGAGGGGCAAAACTGTCAATTCACCCAATTTATTAATCTTTTAAGAGTAAATTGCAAATTTCATACATGTGTTTTAGGGGTGTTAACAGGATCAGCCACAGCTTAACAGTTTGCATACCTGAGTTTACGAATGCTAACACTTTACGTACCTTCGTCCAATTTTCGTTAAACAACCGTTAAATCTCCCCCACGTGCTTCTCACGTGAGGGGCAAAACTATCAATTCACCGTGAGCAGCCTCTACAACAACCTCTCTCTCCAAACCCTACCTTCCATCCCCTCCCTCCAAAACCTCTCGCCGGAGACTCTCAAACTCACCGTCTCCCACCGCTGCCTCACCGCCCTCAAACCCTACCCCGCCGCCCACATCAGCCACCTCGTCGTCAACAACCACCACCTCTACGCCGCCTCCGGCGACCGCATCCATTTATTCGACACGACGTCGTTCTCTCTCATCGACACTTTCACCGTCAACGATTCCTCATCAGGTTTCATCAAATCCCTCACGTTTTATAACGGAAAAGTATTCACATCTCATCAGGACAGTAAGATCAGAATATGGAAACTAACGGAACTCAAACGGCATAAACACGTCAGAACCCTACCGACGGTGGAAGATTAATAAATTGGGTGAATTGACAGTTTTGCCCCTCATGTGAGGAGCACGTGGGGGAGATTTAACGGTTGTTTAACGAAAAATGGACAGAGGTACGTAAAGTGTTAGCATTCGTAAACTCAGGTATGCAAACTGTTAAGTTGTGGCTGATCCTGTTAACCCCCTAAAACACGGGTATGAAATTTGCAATTTACTCTTGAAAGATTAATAAATTGGGTGAATTGACAATTTTGCCCCTCACGTGAGGAGCACGTGGGGGAGATTTAACAGTTGTTTAACGGAAATTGGACGGAGGTACGTAAAGTGTTAGCATTCGTAAACTCAGGTATGCAAACTGTTAAGCTGGGGCTGATCCTGTTAACACCCCCAAAACACAGGTATGAAAATTGCAATTTACTCCCAAAGATGACATGCACAAATCAACAAATGATCCTAAGAAAATAACCTAACCGAGACAACATCAGTTGTAATACGAATGTCAAATTGGTGATAAACTTTTGAGTGGAATTGAATTGTTACCATGGAGTAGTGGCGGACATATGTAGAATTGAGGGGTAGCCTCTGCTATCCCTCAACTTGTTACGGGTAGTGTAATTTTTTTTATTGTTTTATGTAAAAAGAAAGTTTCAGTTTTACGTTACCCCTGAGGAGAAATTACGTTACACCTAAAAAAATTTAAACTCAACACTTCATAGAAAGTTTTAAATTTTATAACTAAAAGTCTAATAATTTATTAAAAACTAAACATTCTATAAAAACATAAATAACCATTACAAATTACCCAATAACATAAAAACCCAGAATACATATTACCCAACCCAATACAATAGTAAACCCAAAAATAAAAATTATATATACTAATTATTTGTATGCATTGTAAGTTGTATTATGTGCTTTATGGGATGTACCCACTTTTTTTTAATCTTTAACATTTTTATTTTAACCCAATACTTTTACATATTTTATAATTTAGCCGCAATATTTTTCTTTACTTTCAATTTTATTCCTCTATACTTTTCAAATTTTACAAATTTTCCGTTATACGTTTTGGTCTAAATTTTACGAGTTAACATGCCGTAACGTGCGTGTGTGGTTCAACATTTTTTCACTTATATTTCCAGTTTAACGGTCACGTCATAACACGCTGGTCCTAGATCATTTTCCTTATTGTTTTATCTTTTGTTTGCTTAAGTATATGGTTCAATGTTTTTACATATATTTTTCGTTCGATTTATTTTTTTTCATTTTATTGGTTTATTCAGTGTTGGTGGTCACTAGCGGTGGTGTGTCATTAATATTACTTTGCATGGTTTAACGACTCCCATTGCAACGCTAGTGAGCTTAATACTAGTATATAACATAACAAAACAATACCTTCTTTTTCAATGGTCATACACATTTTGTTTTTCTTTTATGCAAAAAAAAAAAAAGAAAAAGAAGAAAGAAAATGAAATAATTGATGTTTCTCTTATTTTTTGTTTAAAAACCGTGAGAATTTATATCCAAACCTTAGAAATGTTGTTATAATGATTAGAGTATGACTCATATTCAAACTTCTATAAAAATTTATTAAAACTTAATTTTAAAAATATAAGATAATAAAATAAAAATAGATGATGTAAATAATGTATGAATCTACTATAAATGCTCTTATATGGTTATTTATTTATCATAAATATTTTGTATTTAAGTTAATAATTATAGTTATTGTTTAAAATTAAAATTTAGAGAACATAAATCATTATGCTGTGAGAAGAAAACATCAAATATGAAGACGCGTACGGAACATTATAAAATGTAAGTTTTTTTTAATTTCTTTTGGTATTGTATTTTTGTTAACAATTCAATTCAATTTAATTATGTCTATTCCGACCCGATCTGACTCGACTCAATCGAACAACCTAAAATTTTTTATGTTGTTTCGTTAGAAGCTAATTATAAAAAATAGTGATCCCGTAGGAAATAAGTCCTGGTTCCGCCACTGCATGTACGGTAAAAAAAATTTACGTTACCCCTAAACTTGTTTTCTAGATCCGCCACTGCCATGAAGATTGAATCAATTGCGGGTTACAATCTCAAATCCCACACGTAACTCTAATTAAAACATTATACAGATACATAAACTATTATTAATTTTAAAAGACACCACATTATCGTACGACATGTTAGTATCAAATAGCATCTATTTGTGCATGTAAAACATATCATGATTTTGGGACCATTGTATATAAGTTAATTAGGCTGATAAAAGGATGGTTTAGGGGACCATCAAGATTAAATATCATTAATTACGTTAAGAAATTGTTCTCACCGTGCAATTAAGAAAGCAAATGATAAGCACATAAGCAATTTAAATTACAAAACATGAAAACAATTGGACAATGTAATCAAAATGACGCGTAACGATTGACTGAATTAAGGTAGGTTAATGAAAGAGAATATAACATATATAATTTATATAATCATGTTGGTTTTTAATGACTCATGTGGTACCGACAATAGATGTTGAAACATAATCATTTGTAAGATTTGCAGGTATTACATATTTTTGAACGGAATTTACAAGTATTACATACACAATGAAAATGGTAGGTCGGTATAAGATGACATTTTTTGATTGGTTGAAAATTTTCATCTATACACATACGAATGCGTGTGCCCGCACACACATATGTAGACTTTTGGGTGTCCTTGTGGCTTGCTCGCCCTAGCGGTTTTTACGTCTTTGTATATTTTTTTTTTGTTTTTGTCCTTATTTTTAAGTTTTTTCTAATCAAATAACATTTATATCTTTTTTATTTATTAAAAAATATCATAAAGTTGACAATCTTATTACTTTTAATTTGCGTATAATGTTTTTATAGTTTTTTGACCATGCTATATGTACAATTATCAATTTACATTACAATTACGCATTATATTTTTTGAAGCGCTAATTGTATCACTGACAGACGATTAGCCCACTCAATCATCGCTTTGACTCAAGAACGGAATCTTAGGCATTAGGCTAGCACGTTCCCGAAGGAAAGTCGTACTCAGTCCCAACTTAAGACCGCACTCAGTAAAAAACCTATCATAGATTAAAAAACCCCTGGCCTAACCTGGATCATTTCTTTATATATATATATATATATATATATATATATATATATATATATATATATATATATATATATATATATATATATATATATATATATATATATATATATATATATATTCACATTTGAGACGTGAACCCAAAAACTCACCTTAAATGAAACCTTATAACACTTATCTCAAACACTTACGCTAAATATCATTGTTATTACACACTATATGTTGGAAGTATATATACACGAAACAGTGAAACACAATGATGTAACATATGAAGATGAACACCCCGTATGTATATAACTAAACACTGTTGTATAATTGTGCACAATCATGCATATAATTATAACTTATTGAGTGCGATGATGTTTTTAAAGAAGTTTTCTTAATATTATATAACAATGTATATACTCAAATTAAAAATACTAAAAGTTTTGATATAAGATGTAATTAAATTTTTTACCCGTCGCGCGTTGCGGCGGCATCGTAGGCGGCGTGATAAAGTATAACTACAATTGACCCGACTCGTTTCTGAACTATACTTACGTTGAAACGTATAGCAACTCAAATACATACGTGAAATGAAAACGTATTATAATTAATTCAACCATTTTCCGAAAATTTTGTGTCAAAACGTAGACCGACTCAAAAGATACATAAAGAACACATGCAATGACGACGTATGCAGCGTGATAAAATGTAAATTACAATCAATCCGACTCATTTCCGAACTAAATTTACGTTGAAAGTAAAATAACTCGCATTTATACCGTCAAATGAAATTGTAGTATATTTGACTTGATGCGTTTCTAAACAAAACTTACGTCGAAATATATATCAACTCAAAGCGTACATAAAATAATACAGAATATTTTATATTTGACCCGACTTAAAAACATAAATGGAAATGTCAAGTACTGTTGCGGTAAAAATAGAAAGGCAATAACAAAAGAAGAGACAATTTGGTAATTCATAAATGAGTTAAGAAAAAGTAAAACAAAAAAAGAAACCATAAAGTGTGGCATCTAGAGAGGAAAACATTTGTTAAGATTTTAAAACTAATTATACTAAATACTAAACAAAAGTCGTGTGACCACCGAGTATAAGTATAACTTATTAAGAAAAATAATTAAATATACAGAATCATTTTCATTTTAGAAAATCAGATATACAAGATCATTTTCATTTAAGTAAAGCGATTAATTAAACTAGATTTAAAGAATGCTATCAACAATGAAGACAATAATGATAATGACGCTATGTTTTTTTTAGGGTTATTCAAAAAGCTTTCGATATAATTTGTTCAAAAAGAGTTCATTAAAAACTGGCTTGTTTATAGAAAAAGCTAGCGAACCGATTTAGTTTGTAAGCGAGCCGATTCCGTACCAAAAGCAACTCGCTTGTTTGCTTACTTTTTAGTTGGCTCGTTAGTTTCTTGTTGAACCAAGCTAAAATTTAATATATATATAATTATAATTCAACGTTATAACATAATTAATGATTATAACATAAATATAAATCAAATAAAGATATTTAAGGAAATATTTATAAGTTAAAAAATATTAATTTTAGTAGTTTATTTATTATTGTGTGTAAAAAAGGCAAAATCAAAAAGTTAAATATGGAAGGATAAACGAGTCGGTATGACGAGCTGCAGCTTTTCACAAGTCGAGCTCTAGCTCAACTCTATAGCTTGTTAATTAAGATAAACAAGCCGAGGTAAGGTAACGTAGCACGTTTAACTTTAAGCTCAATCTGGCTAGTTTACAACCTTGCTTTTTGTTATAATTACTATCAAGATTGTGGAAAAACAACTAACATCAAACCCTACGTACGTTAACGGTACGATTAATGAACCTTGTGAAATTTTATACTCAAAGATGAAATCATTGCACACCCGTTGATTGATAGATGATTTACATGTGCTAGTTATGTTTAAGTATTTTAGGTCTTAAATTATACCTAACAGGTTAATATTTAAAGTTTGAATGTCGCAAGCATTGTTTTGGAAACGGACAAAATCGGTTGGACCGGGAACTAGACTTCAATTTGGTCCAGTTCAAGGCTTAAAACTGTTTTGACGTTGAACCAATGGTCGGACTGGGGGTCGGATTGGTTGAAGAGTTTTTTTTTAATATATTTTTCAAATTTTCAGTTTATTTTTTAAATAAAATAATTATAATTTATCTGGTTCTTATACCTGGTTCGACCAGCTGATCAGCAAACCGTCCGGTTCACTGTTCGATTCTGAAAACATTGGTCTCAAGTGACTAGAAATTAAAATGATATTACTTTAACTAAAATTGAGACTTGTGACTTACTAAAATTTTTTATCTAAATTCAAGATTAAATTAAAATATGAAACACTAAACAAGAATTATAAAATGAGTAAAAATTATAAATGTTAATAATAAATCAGTATTTCATTTAACGGTGTACATTTAATTTACATGTATTAAAATAATCTACTTGTTGAAAATGAATACCAGATCAAGAGTCAAGACGGCATATCATATGGAATGATTTCTTAAAGTATTTGCTAAATGCAAACTCGGATCAGTGTGAAAATGTGGTTCAAATATGAACGCGTGAAGAAGACTTTAAAATTCAATATACATCTTTTGTTCGATTAGAAGCCTACACAAAAATAACAAAATGAATAAAAAGCCCAAAGGCCCATGAGATGATTTCGAGAACGACGGCAGGTGGTTGATTTAAGGAGGCAGCAACTAAGGGACATAAGTAAGGATCCAAAGGCAGAATACTTGTTGTTGGTTCGCACAAGCAATTCAGTTTTAGGGAGGTCTTTCAGTACGATCAATCGTTGATATGTAATTGTTGATGTATATAATTAGGAAAGTTTTTTTAATTGGTTTTATTGAGAGTTTGTTTAGTGATAGTATATAAACTATCTGTAAGTATGATGGTTAAACTTTCTGTGATCTACTCCGGGTGACTGCTTATGCACCTAGTTGTTAATTTTATTTTCGACCTAGTATTTGGGATTGAATCTGGAATACATTAAGTTATGCTTGATTTAACTTGTGATGTAGTTATTTAAAATTTTCGATTGTATTTAACTTGGTTTTGATGTCATATGCCTTTGGTTTCTTTTTATCATTGTTGATTTGGTTTTTTGAATTAGGGTATGCATTATTGGCACGGTGATTTATTGGTACGGTGATTGTATGAATAGAGTCCATTAAGTCAAGCTAAGATAATTACTATTTTGGTACACTGAAATCCTGATGGCAAACTGAAATCTCGAAAGTTACCTTTCTTTAATATTGCTTAAAACTATTTTCAACTTCAGTTAATATTAATAACTATTAAACCAATCAATTCTCAAAGTTTAGTTTAGTTTAGTTAATTTAACTAACTAATTAATTATGTTAAGTATGGTTATCAAACAAAACGTGTAATGGCTTCACATGCTCCTCATGGATTCGATATCCAACTTACCCTAACTATCTAGCTTAATTAGATTTTTGCATTACTCTAACGATAGGTCATCACTCGTGCGTTGTGGCGAGAATGTTAATAATATTTGAAACTCAATGAAAAAAGAAACTGTTAAAAAAATTAACGTCAGAACATTGATAAAAATAATAAACACGTCGAAATGTATACAATCAAACATTTAAATATCAACTTTTGATATAATTAGCACATAAAAATTTGAATTTTTGAAAAACTATACATAAAAAAAGTTCGAGGGAAAAAAGAAAAAAAATATATAAAAAGATCGAAAACAAAATCCGAATCACTTTTGACGAGCTGTTGCTATGCAATATCGTGTGACTCTAAATTTATTACTAATTCATAATGAATCTTTATTAGAAAAACATTGAACAAATAACACTAGTATATTTAAAATTTAATAAAATATTAAAAGTTAAAAGTTATAAGAACTACAATAAACAAATAATTATGATTGTTTAAGAAGAACAACTATGTAAAATTTACGGAAATGCATATATAGTTTTATAGGTTATCTATGTAATTTAAAATGTTTGACGCAAGTGGATTAAAAAATTGTACAAAAAGGTTTATACCTTTGGTGTATGTGTTTTGGGATACATAGAATATTAGAATCTTTTATTATTATTATTATTATTATTATTATTATTTTTATTATTTTTCTTTTAGGATCTATGGCTATATAAATCACCCCTAACCTCCCACCCACCCCCATCCATAACATCAACCACTTTCCCATTTCTATAACCTTAATCAAATTTAGCATGGGTTCCATTGCAATGCCTAAACTTCTGGTTGTAGACTTCACAAATGATAAACTAAAGCCTGGGTCAAGTGTTTGGTCCTCCACATGTAATGATATTAGAATTGCCCTTGAAAACCATGGGTGTTTCATAGCACTTTATGATGGTGTTTCTTCAAAGCTTCAAGAGTCTGTCTTCAAAGCTGCAGATGAGTTGT
The DNA here is from genome assembly GCA_025215565.1 of Flaveria ramosissima. Taxonomy (NCBI): domain Eukaryota; kingdom Viridiplantae; phylum Streptophyta; class Magnoliopsida; order Asterales; family Asteraceae; genus Flaveria; species Flaveria ramosissima. The sequence goes on along the minus strand of CM046034.1, from coordinate 62,627,262 downwards.
TTGATCTCCCAACTGAAACCAAGATGAAGAACATCGTCGATAAGCCTTACCATGGATACGTGGGGCAGATTCCGTTCGTTCCACTTCACGAAGGCTTAGGGATCGATTATGCGACTGAGGTTGAAGGTGTGCAAAGTTTCACAGATATCATGTGGCCAAATGGGAATCCCTCCTTCAGGTAACTAAGCACACAATTATGTGTTTTCATGTTTTAAACATGGATTTAATTGTGTTTTCCGGTGATCTAGAGAAATAATATAGTTCGTAAGAGGTTTTTAAAATTTTTCAAGTTTTTAGAGTGTTCGCTACCATAGTTAGCGAACTTTAAGAAGTCTAATAAAAAATGTTTCAGAAGGTAACGAACTCGCCACATATACAAAACCTTAAAAGACGAGTAATTTTAAACTATTATGTTTTCTCTGGACCACCTAAAAGACTAAAAGTCAAAAAGTTTAGTAAACAAATACATTCTGACTTTAGTGATTTGTCTTATATTTTGTAGTGAAACTTCCATGTTGTTTTCAAGAGCAGTGGCGAAACTAGAACATACGATAATAAGGATGTTGTTTGAAAGCTATGGCGTGGAGAAGCATAGCGAGTCTCATATCAACTCAACGACATATCTTCTTCGGTATCTGAAATATCGAGCACCTACGATGAACGAGACCACAATGGCATTTCCTTCTCATACCGATAAAAGCTTCTTGACCATACTTCACCAGAATCAAGTTTCAGGTTTGGAATTAAGATCAAGACATGATGAATGGATTTCTGTTGAATTCCCCCCTTCATCCTTCGTTGTCATGGCGGGCGATGCTTGCAAGGTGATCAATCAACATGTGTTCTACTATTCTACAATTAGTCGTAGATCGAGTTTAATAGTAAATTTTAAGTGTATTTTCTTGGTGTAACAGGCTTGGAGTAACAACATGGTGCTTTCACCAAACCACAAAGTTACATTGGACAGGAAGGGGAAAGAAACGCGATATACTATCGCGTTGTTTTCGTTCTTGAGTAAGAAGGTGCAAGTGCCAGATGAGTTTGTGGATGATGAACACCCTCTACAATTCAAGCCATTTGATCATGTTGATCTCCTGAATTTCTATGATACAGAAACTGGTAGGAAGTCACAAAACATACTAAAGGACTTTTGTGGTGTTTAAATATGTTAATTTTCTAATTATATATGGTGGACAATGTGTTGTGTGTACTGTGTGTCTGTGTGTGTTTGGGCTTCTATATTGTGTGGCAAATATTGAATTGGTGTAACATCAAGAATGTTATGTCTCATGTAGTTTGGGGAAAAAAGAATGTTCTCTGGGATTATTTGTTTATGTATGTTTTACGCTTTGTATATGTATAGATTTCACTATCTACTTAAGTAATTGTATTGTAATTTTGTTATATTATATCATATCATATCATATTTTATAGAGGATTTTTATTAATCGAGAAGCTTTTATCAAGAGTCTAAGGGAAATAAAGAAGAATTACTTGTTTTACCATGATACAAGTATTTAGCCAAACTTGTGCTATTCAAGCACCACGGTGGGAGGAATTTGAAAACAGAAAAAGCAAACAACATCAAATTGTATTTAAAAGTTGTACAAATTAATACATATAGGTAGACGACAATAAAGATATCGCAACAATATATTTAGAATATACTATACATGACACAAATTGTTTTGAATAAAATTTAAAACGAAACACAGGGCCTCATTCAATTGATTCATTTGATGAATGCCTAATCCTCCTCCCTTTAGGCGTACAGCCACCTTCCAAGCCAGCAATCTGAAGCTTAGTCAAATTGAGAATTGAAATGCCTTGTTCTTTCTTCTAATAATCTGCAGCCCCATGTACCTGTCAGCAATAATAAATATATCGCAATTAGTATATTCAGAATTTATAAATATTATGCAGGACCGTTTAAGGGCTTAACTACAATTACAACACAACACACAATGAGGAGAATAACTAATCTCTAATCAAACAGTGAACTGGGTAACCAAGGTGAACTAAGAACACAAGTAAGTAAAGAGACAGAACAAGAGAGTTGGGTTTCAAGGAGGCAGTATATTGCTTTCTCAAGTTCTCTTACAAGTGTTACAAAGCATTAAGAAAAGATACAAGAACTTGAAATACTTATACTACAACCTACAGCCGGCCATACTTTGAAGGCCAGCTGGATACAATTGACTAGACACTAACAAAATCAATTGTAGGATCAAAAGGCATATCTGCCTTTTGACCTTGTGACTATGACATGCCATAGCTCACATCCTTTTACAATACAAAAAGGATAAAGTACATAAAGTGGAAAGTTACAGACTCAAGACCTCAATGTACAGTTACCAAAAGCATGACCCTTTTCACCAACTCATGTAAGTTGGTGACTTTACAGAGATGCAGCGGAAAAGGTGCTTTATGGAACAGTACATCAGATAAAGCATGTGTACTAAAAGTCTTCGGAAGAAATCTGTCTTCATAGGATGAGGCTTCGGAAGACTTTGTCTCTGAAGCTTCGGAAGACTTCATGTTTGGCTTCGGAAGATATTGGTCTTGGCTTCGGAAGATTTTACACTTAGAGTATTTTCTAATGCTTTGTGTAAAACTTCCGAAGCATTCTTCACTTCAGTACTTAGTGCATGTTTGCTGAGACACTTAAGCTGTTTTGGGTTGCATCAGACTTCAGGAATCCTTACAAACTCCCCCTAGGCTGATGCTACCAAAACACTTAGAAGATCTTCAAATGTTGGTAGTCTTCAGTACAATCAGGACCATTCCTTTCTTCATGAGATGGTCAGGATCATCAAGACTTTCATAGTATCTTCTCATCTCAAAGAGATCATGCAGAGGTAAGTTGATTATGTCTTGCCATGAGTAGACATTCTCAACACCTTGATCTCTGATAACAGTCCATCTCTCTGGATTGGTAGAGTATGTCCAGGATAAGATGGGTGTCTCACTAGTTAGAGGAGCCACTTGAATAGGAGTTGATTGGGCTGCCTCATCATGCACTTCCTCAGGTTGATCTGATTCAGCCTGAGGTGCAGAGGTAGATGACTTTGGCTTCTTCTTCTTTGTCTTTGGTTTAGAAGCCATCCTCTTCTTCCTCTTGGTTGTCTTTAACTGAGAAGACTGGTCTGCAGCACCATGTTGATCATCAGTGTCTTTCTCAGTTGGGTGTTCCTCCCTCACAGGTTCAGAAGGAGAGGGAGTTTGAGACCCTGCCTAGGATCAGAAGATGAAGCTTGCTGGGGCTCAGCTGGAGGTGCTGGTTGAGGTGTCTCTGGTTGCTCAAACTTGACCTCCACTTCAGGTGGGACTTGACTTGGAAGAGAGTGCAAGTCAATAAGTTCTCCACTCTTAATCTTCTGCTTGATCACCCTAATATGCTCATCCATAGTGGATAGAGACATGGGCCAAGTCTCCTTCCGGAGAATCCATACAGCTTCAAGAAGCTCACCATTCTTTGTCTGTCAGCAGACTTCTTTGCATTCTTTTGAATGGTGGCCCTTGACTTTGCAGCTTCTTCCCTTAGTTTCCTTTTGTTGTTGTCTTTCTTTCCTTGACTAACTCAAGCTCAAGTTGCTTTAAGTACTCGAACTCAATGAAGTCATAGGACAAAGGGAGAAGTGCATCTGCCTGATAGAAGCCTGTGGCACTCAGGTAGTTGATCATCCTGATCCTATCTTCCTCTTTATCTACCTGAGGTTCTTGTGGAGCCACATCTTCCTTTGCAGGACTTTCTTGAACTGGTGAGAGAGTAGGAGCATGCTTGTAAAGTCTTTTCTGTCTCTTCTCCTCTTTGAGTTGGAGAAGTATCATTGCATCCTCTTTCTCCTTCAACTCTCTTGACACTTCTCTGTCAGCCAGTTCATTCAGTTCTTCTAAGGGGAGGGAGATGATCTCATCAATGTCATAGTTCCTGGTCTGTAAGTAGGTAATCCTGACTGCCCTTAACTCATCATCCTGAGTATTTGGTCTGGGGGCAGCCCTGATTGCAGCTTGCATGAAGCTAGATGACCCAGTGGAACTTTCTCCCCTTAGTCTCCTTTTCCTCTCTCTCTCTCTCTCCTCAATTTCCTCAGGAGTCATTATCCTTTTCCCTTTGTCACCAACAGACCTTTGTGACTCAGGGGGATTGAAGCTTGGCCTTCATTGCTTGGAGTAGCTTCCATGCTCTGGCCAGAGAGAGGCTGAGAAACACCTTCACCAGCAGGTGTCTCAGATGGAGTTTGGACCTCAGCAGCAGTTGTTGATGATGAGACAGGGGTCTCAGGTTCTGTCACTGGGCCTTCAGTCAAGGTTTCCCCTATGAAACTAATCTTAGGGTCCACCTCAACATCCAGTTGACCGATGACATTGCCTGATTCCCTAAGTCTCCTTCTTAGAGAGAACTCTGCCATGATCCTGTCTTGGATTCTTTGAGCCAGCCTATCAGCTTGTCTTGAATTGCTTGGATTGACAAGTGGTAGGTTGACTAAATCCAGTCTTTCATAAAAGCTCAGGCTTTGGAATTGAAAAACTTCTTGTTGGCCTTGAACTCTTTGAAGTATGAGGGCTCTTCTGTCATCATCATACCTCCACCTTATGATTTGATTGTTAGTTCCCAGTGGTGGAGATGAGACAGCCCTTGGTATGCCTTCCTCAAATAGACTCCTGATGAGAGAGTCTATAGAGTCCACATTAATGTGAACTTGAGGAAGTTGCTGAGAATGCACAACAGCAAGTGAGGATGGTGAGTCCTCTATGTCCATTCTCTCTGAAGAACTCCCAGGTTCTGTGGTTGTAACAACTTTCTCCCCCTTTTTGGTAGCATCACCCACTTGCATAGGTGAGCTGGAGGATAAGTCAATCACTTCCACAGGTTCTTGTGTTCCTGGTTGAGCTCTCCTTAAAGGTCTCCCAGCTAGTTTTTCCTGCAGATATGAAATCTGGAGTTGCTGATCATTGACCCTGTTTTGTAAGGTAGTCACTTGAGATTCCAAGTGACTAACCTTAGAGACTAAATAGGTGCATGTTTTTGACAGTTTTTGCACCTTTAGCCTCAAATTCCCCTCATCTTCATCAGAAGATTCATTGGGGGATGAGATGATTGGACCAAAGTCCTCTCTCTCACCACCAGCTTGAGTTTCTTGGCTGCTGGTTTTCCTCTGCTCACTGGCAGCCTCAGTTGAGATGCCAATGGGCTGAGTTGCCATGGTTGAGGTCTTAATAATGTAATCACTTTCAAAAGTGAGAGCCTCTTCCATATGGACATCCTGAACAGGTTCAGAAGTGTCCACCTCAGTACAGGTGACTGATGGGGGATAGACTGAGGAGAGTCAGAGGTACTCATCTCTCTTTGAGTAGGGGAGGAGAAGAGAGACTCATGGTACTCACTGAATCCTAAGTCTTCATCAGTGTAAAAGGATAGGTTGGGAATTGGTTGGTTGAGATCCAAAGGCTGGGGATGGTAGCTGTCCCCTGAAGGTTGTCCACTTGAGTGTTGAGACTCAGAGTGAAGGCTTAAGGTTGTTGGGCTATTGAGCTCATCAGGGTGAGCTTGAGGAACCTCAGCCCTGATAGGTGAAGTAATGGGAGTGGTTTGCTCCTCAGGAGAAGTGGGAGCTCTAGTGTCCACTTCTTCCTGTAAGGTTGAGTATTTGGGGCCTGCACAGACTCAATAGTCTGAGCAGGGGTTCGTTTGGATTTTCTTTGGTAGGTGAGGGTGATTTCTGGTCTTTTTAATGGTAGGGACAAAAGAGGTGTGGGTTCAACACTAGCTTGTGTTGCTAGGTTGTCACCTTGAGCAATGAGCTCTAACATTTTTGGGACTAGGGCTGTTTCTACCCCAGAGAAGCCTACAGTTGGCTTCTTCATTATTTTAAAGATGCCGGGCTTCATCTGTCCCAATTTAAGAATATTACCTGTTTCCCTCAACTGTGAGCCCAGTTCACAGTTGAGAATGTGTTGAACATATCTAGGAAACATGTAATACTCTAAGGAGTCTAAGTTTGCAAGTAAATTAGTATATACAAATTGTGAATACCTGAACTTGACCCCTTGAACCATTCCATGAACATGAAGGAGAGATCCTCAGGAATCTGGTCCCATCCACCATGCTTGTTTGACAAGCTGTGGATAACCACATGGAGCAGGAATTTCCATTGGGATGAGACCTTCCCTTTCCTAAAGGTCTTTACAGAGAAATCTCCTTCATAGCCCATCTGCTCAAAAGAATGATTTACAGCTTCTTTTGGAAAGGACACCTCACCTTCTTCATCATCCAGCTGTAGATGTTGGTTAATGATGGCCGGAGTGATGAAGACTGTCCTTCCTTGCACTGTGGCAGACAGTGCCTTCTCCCCATCCATAATGACCTCTTGGCAGGTCTTCCAGAATTCAAGCAACTGATCCTCATATAGAGGAGGATCAATGGTCAGGGAGGTGAAGTAGTTAGATAGAGTCAAGAATTGGCAAATCTCTGAGAAACTTGCATCTTTCTCAGAGCTTAACAGAGCAACTTGATTATGTTGCCTGTGTAGTTGCATGGAGAAATCAGGGTTGTTTCTGCTGCGTTAAGGTTGGCCATTTTAAAGCTTAAGGGTGAAGAAAGGTAGAAAGCAAAGGCGGTTTAGAGAATTAGGTTAGAGAAACAGTAGAATTGAGGAAGATAGTGGGAAAGAGGGGGAACCGTTGGGTATTTATATGAAAAGGATTTGAACCAAAGTTAATGAAAGAGGATAAACTTTGAAATCCGAAAGTCGGTCCCACCTCTGAAAAAGTAGTTTACTTTTGCTCAAAAAGTAGTTTTCTTGGAATTCGAAAAGCTTCCGAAGTTTATTTGTCTTCGGAAGTTTTGATTTAAAAAGCTTCCGAAGCTAAAATGGCTTCGGAAGATTTTCCTGAGAGTCTTGATAATTTATGCTTCGGAAGAGAAATAAACTTTGAATGCTTTGTATGAAAATAAACAAAGCTTCCGAAGGTTAATTTTGCTTCGGAAGGAAAAGGTTCTTGAAAATAGATAAGTGTCTGAGATAAAAATTTTAAGCTTCGGAAGATGAATCTTTACTTCTTCCGAAGGTAAAATCTCTTAGACAGTTATTTATTTTAAAGACATGTTTTTCTTCCGAAGATAAAATCTTATCTTCCGAAGTATCAGAAATTTTCAAGAATCTAAGGAAAGTCTTCAAAAAGAATTTTACATCCAAAGAAAACATGAGCTTATGAAAGTGATGAACTAGACAACTTAGGACACACATATTTTAAGAAGAAATAATTAGAATTAGTTTTAATAAAAAGTCTACTCAAAGTTAATCATCCCAATAGCTGATATCAGATACTTAAATCTCTGTTCATCAAAAGCTTTGGTGAACAGATCAGCATATTGTTCATCTGTATGAACTTTGACTAGTTTGATTAATCCTTTTTCATAGTTATCTCTTATTAAATGATACCTGATGTTGATGTGTTTGGTCCTTGAGTGCTGCACAGGGTTCTCAGTGATAGAGATAGCACTATTGTTGTCTATGTGGATAGGAGTCTCCTTGAAGTTAAATCCATAGTCCAGCATCTGATTTTGAATCCAAAGCACTTGAGCACAGCAGCTTGCAGCAGCAATGTATTCAGCCTCAGCAGTTGATGCAGACACACAGGATTGTTTTCTTGCTTGCATTGCCATGAGACCACCCTTCCACCAAGGAATTGACATCCCCCAGATGTAGACTTTGCAGTCATATTGCAACCACCATAATCACTGTCTGTATAGGCATACAGATTGAAATTTGGATTCTTTGGATACCATAGACCAAGTGTTGAAGCACCTTTGAGGTATCTTAAAATCCTTTTCACAGTGATTAAGTGAGACATCTTAGGGTTGGCTTGATATCTTGCACAAATACATGTAGCAAACATGATATCAGGCCTGCTAGCTGTAAGATACATAAGAGACCCAATCATAGCCCTGTATAAGTGTTCATCTACACACTCCCCCTCAAGATCTGGACCAAGGGAGTGGTTTCTGGCTATGGGTGTCTTAGCAATCTTACAATCAGTCATATTGAACCTCTTGAGTATGTCTTGAACATACTTTGACTGACTTATGAAGATGCCATCTTCAACTTGCTTCACTTGAATTCCCAGAAAGAAGTTGAGTTCTCCCATTGAACTCATCTCAAATCTGTCCTTCATCAGCTTCTCAAAGTCTTTGCAGAGCTTTGGATTAGTTGAACCAAAGATGATGTCATCAACATATACTTGAACCAGCAATAAGTCATTTCCCTGTCCTTTGATGAAGAGGGTTCCATCTATAGTACCTCTTCTGTATCCATGCTTGCAGAGATACTTAGATAGTGTCTCATACCACTTCCTGGGTGCCTGATGCAGCCCATAAAGAGCTTTGTCAAGCTTGCAGACATAATCAGGATGATCAGGGTCTACAAAACCAGGTGGCTGTTTGACATAAACCTCCTCATCAATCACTCCATATAAGAAAGCACACTTTACATCAAGTTGGTAGACCTTGAAGTTCTTGGATGCAGCAAATGCCAGGAATATCCTAACAGCTTCTAGTCTTGCTACAGGAGCAAAGACATCAGTGTAGTCAATCCCTTCTTCTTGTGTGTATCCTTGAACAACTAGTCTTGCCTTGTTCTTGATGATGATTCCCCTATCATCCTTCTTGTTTCTAAAAACCCATTTGGTTCCAATGGTAGTCTTCCCATGAGGAAGAGGACAAAGGTTCCAAACTTTCTGCCTTTTGAATTGAAGCAGCTCTTGTTGCATAGCTTCAACCCAACTTCCATCCTTTAGAGCTTCATCAACTTTCTTGGGCTCTATCTGGGATAAGAAACAAGAGTGAAGACAAACATTTGCTTCATGGGTTTGTCCTCTTGTTCTTACCCCTGTGACAACATCTCCAATGATGTTTGTGGTGGGTGAGACTTGTGGATCCTTAGCTGAGGGATCACAGCAAGTTGCTGGAAAGATCTAAATTTGAGAAATTTAAATCTGGTCCTGAAGATTCACCCTCCACATTATCACACTTATCAAGATTAACTTGATCCAATGAGTGTGAGACATCATTGATGTTGTCATCTATGGTGTGGTTATTAGCATCAAAATTTCTGATCACTATCACCATCACCATTGTTGTCTTCTACAAGTGAGGTATCTTTATCTGGTTGAGAGGCCTCTGAGCTGGAATTTGAAGGCATGCCAGATGTATCAGCTGAATTTGTCATTGTTGTGCTGATAGAAACCTCATTTGCTGAAGTAGTTCCAACTGGAGCTGAAGATGTATGAGTTGAAGATCTTCCTAGCTCAAATCTTGGATCAGGATCACCTGTATTTAGATTTTCTGCAGATCCTGAAACATGCTCACAAGATTTGTTAAAACAGTTGGTAACTAAATCAAGATCAAACAGCCAATCCGGACCAGAACCAGCCACACAGGAGTGTGCTCATTGAAAGTCACATTGGCTGACTCCTCAACAATTCTAGTTCTGAGATTGTATACTCTATAAGCTTTAGCTTGAGAAGAGTATCCAATGAAATGTCCATCATCTGATTTCTCAGCAAACTTGGCAATTTGATCTTTGGTATTCAAGATGGTGCAGGGACATCCAAATGACCTGAAAAACCAATGAAAGGTTTCCTCTTGTGCCAAAGTTCATAAGGAGTCTTACCATGTGTCTTAACTACTAAAACTCTGTTTTGCACATAGCAAGCAGTATTGACTGCCTCTGCCCAGAAGGTGATAGGCAGTTTAGAGTCAGACAACATAGTTCTTGCAGCTTCAATAAGTGTCCTGTTTCTCCTTTCAGCAACTCCATTTTGCTGAGGAGTCCTGGGAGCACTATATTGTCTTGTAATACCTTTTTCATCACAAAATGCATCAAGGATTTGGTTCTTGAATTCAGTTCCTTGATCACATCTTATGGTTTTGACCTTGTGATCACATTGATTCTCAACTTTTAAGATGAAATTCTTCAGAATCACTCAGGGGTTTCATCCTTAGTTCTAAGGAAGAAGACCCAAGTGAATCTTGTAAAATCATCTGTGATCACCAGACAGTAAGAGGTCCTTCCTAAACTCATTACACTGGTGGGGCCAAAGAGATCCATATGTAACAAGTGTAGGGGAGTAGTGATGGAGTTCTTTTCCTTAGGCTTGTGAGATACTTTGTGTTGCTTCCCTTTCAGGCATGCCACACAATGATCATCACTAGTAAACTCTTTCTTTGGCATTCCAGTTACCAAGTCATGTTTAATTAATTTATTCATGTTCTTAAAGTTTACATGGCACATTCTTTTATGCCATAGGAAAGACTCATCACTATTTGCTTTAGATAGAAAGCATGAAACTTCTCCTGAGGGAGATGTTTCTTGCAAATCCATCTTGTACATGTTCCCTTTCCTGGGGGCTCTGAGCAGGATATGCTCATGAGGAATGACCACACCAGGTTTGAGAACAATGCACTCATGCTCAGTAAAGAGCATGTTATGACTCTGATCACAAAATTGGGATACACTCAGAAGATTGTACCCAAGCTCCTTGACAAAGTTTACCTTCTCAATGCTGAGCTTACCATTTGTGACCTTGCCCCTTCCAGAAATGTAACCACCTTCATCTCCTCCAAAAGCAACTGGTCCTCCATCAATCCTCTCAAATTGTGGAGTAGAGACCTATTGCCTGTCATGTGCCTGGAACAGCCACTGTCAATTATCCAGACATTCCTGTTGGTCTTGAGCTGTTCCTGCACAGAGAAGATGATTAGTTACATTTGGAACCCAAGCCTTACTTGTCTTGGGCTCATTAACAGTAAAAGAAGGTAATGCAACAGTAATAGATCCTATGGTTGTACTATAGGGATCTTCAGCTGTTGTTGATGGAGAAACCTCAGTCATTTGGTCTTTCTTAGACTTCCATACCACCTTTGGAGTCTTGGACTTGACCTTCAAAACCTTAGAAGCTTTTGGAACTTCATAAGTTTTGATGACTGATCCTTCGGAAGAGTCTACAGTCACTGCAGCAGACTTTAGTGCTTCGGAAGAATTCCTTTCTTCCGAGACCAACTTTGCTTCCGAAGGTAATTTTCCACTTACCTCCTTCTATTGATTTGGGAGCTTCCGAAGGAAACAGACTTTCCTTCCCGAAGCTTGAGATTCTTGAGACTCCTTCTTTGAGTCTTTGTTTTAGTTGTCATGTGGACAGTACTTTTAGGATTGTATGGGCAATCCTTAGCAATGTGAGAAGTACTTTCACACATGACACATAACATTATCTTCTTCAAAGAAGTCTCCCTTTGAGAACAAGACTGACTTTGGTCACATCCCCTCTCCATCTTCATCTTGGTAGATGCTGATACAGTTCCCTTGGGCTGTGAACTGTTCTTGGAGTTTGATGGTCCAGGCTGTGCAGCAGTGGTACAACAGCAAATCAGTCTTCTTCTTGGCACTGAGATGATTTGAACAAGAACCATGACTCTTAGCTAAGGAGTCTTGGTTGATGTCTTCAGTCCTTACTACTTTGAAGCCTGCAGAGATAAAAACTTGTTTCTGCTTGCATCAAAAGTAGCCTTGATTTCTTGAGCTTTCTTTGCTTTTCTTTTGCTCTTTCTGATCAAGTTCTTTCTTTTGGACTTGGTCATCCCAGTTGATTTCTTCTCCTCAGAAGGATAGTGGCCCTTGGGAGAATCCTCTTCTTCACTCTTCTCAGAGGAATTCTTCACTATCACTTCTTCATCATCCTCACTTACAGGATCTATGAGAGGAAGCTCATCTCACAAGTTCCACACCTAGGAGATCTTACAGACAAGATTGTGTGTGGAGGAGCTATCTCATTTGATCCTAGTCCCTGTCTGTTTTGATAACAAACCTTGTTGTGCAGGGATGAGGATATCATGTTCTTGAAGGTCTCTTCTTCAAGAACACTTTTCTCTGCCTTGGCTTTGCTGATCACAAGCTCAGCCTGGCACTCAGTTAACTTAGTGATGAGATCTTGGATCTGAGTTCTGAAATCTGTATGTTCATGTTTTAGTACTGAAATGGTTTTCTCCAAGTCTTCTATCTTTAACTTGTAATCATTTTCAGACTTTCTAAAATCAGATTTTAATATGTTTAATGACTCAAGATCAGATCTCATCTCTAGGTTATAGGACCTGTATCTATTTACTTTAGCAATGCATTCAGGGGAGCAAAGATGTTCCAATACCTTGGCTTCATCATGGTCAGCCATCAGTGCTTGGTTTGGAGAAGCATCCTCCACCTGAAAACTCCAGTCAAAGCCTCCTTCTTCAACAGCAACAGCAGCATGTTGCTTTGTCTTCTCAGCTTGAGGAGCTTTGTCAGCAAAGTTTGGTCTGGGTGTGTTTGGCCCCCATTTGTTTTAGGTGCCTTACACTCCCTGGCAAAGTGACCCATAAGGTTACAGTTGTAACACTTAACTTTGCTTTTATCCAGCCCAAACTTGCTGCTGGTAGCATTGCTTTGAAATCTTCTTCCTGTCCTCTTGTAGAACTTCTTGGCTCTGTGAGTGAGGAGAGCCATCTGCTGAACTATCTCCATGTATTCCAGGTCATCTGGATGGATACAGTCCAGGTCTTCAAGAGTGAAGAGATAATTTCCACAGCTTTCATCTGCAGACACAAAGGCTTGAGAAGAACTTGTCTCTTGGAATGGGCTTCCTTGAGTAAAGTTCTCCCTTGGTGTCTCCGGGAAGGTGATGAAAGGACCCTTTTGTGAGTTGTCAGGGTAGCATAAGAGATGATGCTGAGGTTCTATATGCTGTCCCTTTCAATCACATGAAGGGCTGAACCCATTTGATTGTTGGAGTTGCCAGATGAACCTTGCATGTTCATCTCCATCTGGTATCCACTGAGAATCCCATACAACTCTGTAAGAGTAAGAGTTTTAAGATTCTCAGTCCTCTTGATCACCACACAATAGTGTGTTCATTGCCTAGGAAGTGATGACATGAACTTCCTTACAATGTCCCTGTTCTCAAGAGGAACTCCTCCATCCACTAGGGTATCCACAATCTCAACATACCTGAAGTATTGTTGAGTCATGGTCTCACCTGCTTTGAAGGTGAAATTTTCAAACTGCTGCTTCAGAAGATCTTTCTTGTTCTCCTTGGCTTCAGAGGAGCCTTCATACATCAGCTTCAGTGCATCCCACAGCTGTTTGGCTGTCTTGCACTTCTTGAAGCCTCTGTATACAGAGTTTGGGAGAGCAGTCTGAAGAGCAGTCATGGCCTTCCTATCAATTTCTACTCTTTTTCTATCTTCATCTGAGTAGTTGGCCACATCTTTAGGAATCATACCAGCACCAGTAGCAGAGGGGGTGCTGGGTATGAAAGGTCCATTCTCAACAGATTCCCACATTCTTGAATCAAGAGACCTGATGAAGCCTTCCATCCTCATGCACCAGGTGTCAAAATCATCAAGAGTGATCAGTGGGGATTTGTTCATGGTTCCAGTCTCCATATCAGTCTTAGAGATGGCAGCCATTTGAAGAGTTTAGCTTTTGTGTGTTGTGAGGGATCTTAAGATGGTTAGATCTTATATCAAGAGCCTGGAATGCTCTGATACCAATTGCAGGACCGTTTAAGGGCTTAACTACAATTACAACACAATCACACAATGAGGAGAATAACTAATCTCTAATCAAACAGTGAACTGGGTAACCAAGGTGAAGCTAAGAACACAAGTAAGTAAGAGACAGAACAAGAGAGTTGGGTTTCAAGGAGGCAGTATATTGCTTTCTCAAGTTCTCTTACAAGTGTTACAAAAGCATTAAGAAAAGATACAAGAACTTGAAATACTTATACTACAACCTACAGCCGGCCATACTTTGAAAGCCAGCTGGATACAATTGACTAGACACTAACAAAATCAATTGTAGGATCAAAAGGCATATCTGCCTTTTGACCTTGTGACTATGACATGCCATAGCTCACATCCTTTTACAATACAAAAAGGATAAAGTACATAAAGTGGAAAGTTACAGACTCAAGACCTCAATGTACAGTTACCAAAAGCATGACCCTTTTCACCAACTCATGTAAGTTGGTGACTTTACAGAGATGCAGCGGAAAAGGTGCTTTATGGAACAGTACATCAGATAAAGCATGTGTACTAAAAGTCTTCGGAAGAAATTTGTCTTCATAGGATGAGGCTTCGGAAGACTTTGTCTTTGAAGCTTCGGAAGACTTCATATTTGGCTTCGGAAGATATTGGTCTTGGCTTCGGAAGATTTTACACTTAGAGTATTTTCTAATGCTTTGTGTAAAACTTCGAAGCATTCTTCACTTCAGTACTTAGTGCATGTTTGCTGAGACACTTAAGCTGTTTTGGGTTGCATCAGACTTCAGGAATCCTTACATATTATATTTTAAAAGTTATAAATGAAAATAAAATATTCCTAAATCTAATCATAATTAAGATTTTTAGAGGGTAACTTCATCGGCCCAAGAACACATATTAGACCTTTCTATTTTCTCATCATTTTCCTGCCTATCTCAATATTAATTGACAACCGAGTATGGATGTAGTGTTGTTAAGGGCATCAAATTAATAAATTCATGTCTAACTCTTGAAATATTAATAACACCTAATTTAAAGTATATAGATTGGATTAGGAGTTATTAGCAAACCTTTTATTAACATAGCCCAGATCGAGAACAGACAAAAAAAAGAAAAAAAAAAGAACAGAAAAGAAAAATAAAAGAAGAATTATTCACCAACAAACAATAAAAAGGAAATTACATGCAAAATAAAAGGAATACCACGTACTTAGAGCATTCACATCTCATTCCTTATTTTTATCCATATAATTACACTAAAAATCACTACTTCTTCTCTCTCCTTTCAATTAAATAATATATTTTTCATTACATTTTCTCTCTCCTTCACTCACAACCACTTTCAAAAATATTAAAAAATTTATAATGATTGAACAATGAATCCTTAAATTTACAGATAAACAGTAACATTTTCTCTCTTCTCCACTCACAAACACTCAAAACCATCTCATATAATTTAAGGACTCACACTCACATAATTATAAGGCATGAATTGTGAATGCTCTTACCCCAATACTCCATGATTATGATCGTTAAAACATAAAATAAATAATAAAAATAACTGCTCCTATACCTACTACGATTGGGTTTGACTCGGTTGATACTTGCTATCCATCTCCATAGTAAGTATTCTCATGCACTACTATTTGAATTATCTCCACATTAATGATTTGTAACCAATGACTCGATTTAAACCCATCAAGATTAACCTAACATTCATTCTTTTTATCTTGACTTTGAGCATTCATAATTTCTTGCTTATCTTGCTAACTTTCTTGAATGATCGAGCACGCACGTTCGCTTTTGTTCATTGCTTTCTTTATGTAGATTTACCACATAATCTCATGCTCTTTCTTCTCTTCCGGTTTTTTTCTTGCTCGCCCGTATTGGCATTCGTTAACTACTGCCAACCGGTATAGTTTTGTCATTGATTCAGCCTCGAGCATGAAGCACCCGTCTATGCTTTCTTGCTTTGTCTGCAGTGTCGTAGTACCTTCTACCAGAATTACCTTCGCATAAAAATACACCACAAAAAATAAGTTTAATCACACAAATTTCTTTAAACTCTATACTTTCCTTTAATTCGACTTTCCTATCATTTTTTCCTAAAAAGGTGTTGAAGGAAAAAATATTTACCAAACTAGATGATTTGAAAAGTATTTATCAAAATAAGTATTTTCACATACATTCTTTATTTCACCTAATCAGTATTAATTACTTTTGTTTTTTATTTAATCAACCTATTTGTTATAATTTTTTCCTCAATCACCTCATTTTAGTTTAGTTATTTTTTTATCTATTACATATGCATTTAAGTCTATACTAGTAATTGATTATATTGAATGGACACATGTTACCATTACATTAACTCTACCATTTATTTTTTCCGTTCAAATCATTTATTAAATTTTAAAAAGTTAAAATAACTATTTGCTAAATTTTCTATCTCTCTCTCTATTTACCTCTCTCCTTCTCTCTCTCTCTCTCTTATTTTAAATGTTTTATTTTTTTTTAAAATCAATATTTTTTATAAAACATATTTTTTATTAATTAAAACTAAACATTTGATAAAAAATACACTTTCTTGAAAAAAAAGATTTTTAGTAACTATGAATTTTTTTAAATACAACGTATCTTTCTACACATATGAAATATTATAAAACCGATTTTTTTCTAAATAAAGGTTTTATATGGAAATTAAAAAATAACTAAACCCTGGAGTTTTTAAACACTGAAATATTTATAAAAATGATATTTTGTCAAAGAAAAATTTTATTAAATACGAAAAATTATTTATTAAACAAAAAATAACTAAAATCCATCGTTGTGAAATAATGAGATTTTTATTTAAAATGACATTTTTTAAAACATATTGATCTCGATTATCACTTCGTTCGTGAACTCGTCACTTCTGGTAAATTATACACTAAGTTCATACCAACCAAGCTTCAGGTGGCCGACATCTTTACTAAAAGCCTTCCAAGCGGCCAATTTCAGCACTTTCGTCAATTACTTCGTTTGGGTCCGCCACCGTCTCGCTTGCGGGGGGATATTAGATAACTACTTTGATATAATGTTGTAC
Organism: Flaveria ramosissima; assembly: GCA_025215565.1. Taxonomy (NCBI): domain Eukaryota; kingdom Viridiplantae; phylum Streptophyta; class Magnoliopsida; order Asterales; family Asteraceae; genus Flaveria; species Flaveria ramosissima. Next base: position 62,610,608 of record CM046034.1, on the reverse strand, counting down.
ATCTTTGATTCTCTGTTCCATTTGTGTAATTCCTTTATTTTTGTATCATCTCTATGTAACTTATTGTCCTATATATTGTACTATTCTCCAATTGTGGAGTAATGAGAATTTACTTTCTACTAATATTCTTAGAACAAAATTTCTCTTAACATATTTCTAAAACGATAGTTAAAGAAACACTTTTTTAAAATGAAAGTTTTAAAAAAATAATAGAAATATTTTATGAATTAAAGTACTTACTCACACAATATTTTAGTTATATCTTATATCAAAATAGTTTTTTATATTTTCTAGCTTTTCATTAACTTTTAATATTTTTTTATTTAACTCGTGTAATAAACGGGGTTATAACCTAGTATATAATAAAAAAATTTGTTTTTCTTCTTGATCCCAACTTTTATATATATTTTCATAGGAATTTTTTTGCTTAGTAAACATTATGATTGTCTTAAACCAATTGCTACTTTTTTTTAATTCGTTGACTTAAGTTTTTGGTTAATGGTACTTTAAACTTTAGCATAATCAAACTTGTGCTTAAAAAAGTTTATTAAAATAGGCTATTAATTTTGGCAGATCATGACCATATAGTTGAGGAGGAATTTATTTAACATACGTAACTCATTACTTATTTAACTTCTATTCTAATTAAATAATAAACGAGAGGGAACATCATTTTCCAGTAAGATATATTTATATACTTTTGTTTATGTATTTTGATTAGTTAATTATATATATTTTTATCTTCTTAGTTTATTTGTAAGCTTTGTTAGATTATTCTTTCAGTTAACATGTCATTTGATTGAAAGTTTAAAGGAAAAATATTATAATACGTTAGTTATTAAAAAACAAGAGTAAACTTTACTTTTGCTCCTTGTGGTTTGGTCCATATAACGGTTTTCATCCAAAGGTTTAAAAATCTTGATTTTACTCCTTGTTGTTTCTAATTTGTTTCAATTAACACCAACCCGCTAACCCCGTTAAATATTTCTGTTAAAAGTAAGAACATTTAAGTCTTTTTACAATAGAAGGGCTAAATGTGTAATTTATTCAAAAGAATTAAAGGGATTGGTTGTTTAAATTTCATAAAGTAATAAAAATGTATTTGACTCTTTGTCATCTTCAAAGAACCCTAACAACAGAAACAACCACTGCCACCACTCTACAACACCACAACACCTCCCACGTCACCGCCAGCGACCACCACCACTGTACCTTAGTGTACCTCCGACAACACGATTGTCATCTTCATCTTTCACCATCTTTATTATCCAGTCGCACCACTACCATCGCACCCCAAATCGATTTAGGGTTTTCTATTCAAAGGATGACGGTGGTCGGTCCATTGTGTTTATTTGGTTGCATGGTGGGGTCATGGTGGTGGTCGCTAGGGCTGCGATAGGGGTTCGATTTATGACATTTTGGTTGGCGGTTACGATTTTGCAGGTGGTTGAGGTGGGTGTTCGACGATGACGGTGACGGTGAAGATGGATGATGATGTTGGTGATCGACACAGGTGGTGGCGTCGTGAGGTGGTGGTTGTGGGGGAGGGGGAGGATGGGTGGGGTTGTGAAGCAGGGTAACATTATCATTAAGTAAATTATAAAATTAGTCCACCAATTTAAGTAAATTATATAATTAGCTTTTATATATGGAGAGACTAAAATACCCTTGTAGTTAACAGAAAAAAATTAACGGAGTTAGTAGGTTGAAGTTAATTGAAACAAATTAAAAACCATAGGGAGTAAAATCAAGATTTTTAAACCTTTGGATGAAAACCATTATTTGAATCAAACCATAAGGAGCAAAAATGAATTTTACTCAAAAAACTATAATGAGTTAATTGAGAAAATATATAAAACTGATAATAAGTTGATGGCAGAAAAAATATAATGGAAGGATTATAATAGATTTGTTAAAAATAGAAAAAATAAAATACAACACTCATTTTTTTTTACCAAATGTTTTGGAAAAAAAAAACTCCTCAATGTTTACTACGTACATTTTTATATATATTAAAAACCAACTAATTTGCTACAGTATATTTTTATGTTTTAGTATTAGCCACCAACTGTAAGAATTTACATATAACCCTTACATTGTATATTTGTGGTTTTAGTTTTTGGCCACATAGGTTTCTTTTTTTTTTTTTTGCATCTGTTTATTTTGAATGGTGAAATGCCATTTTTATCCCTCTTTTTATATATATGGAACACTAGGTTTTATATAATTATATAAATTATTATATTTAGCCCTTTTAGTTATATTATTTTTTAAGTAATATTATCGTGACAAACCGAACCGATTATGAACAGAAAGCAACGTTGTGTCATTGATATTATCTTAACTGGTTTCGGTATTTGCTATTATGATTTTCGACAAGTTGAGAAGATAACGACCAAACTCACGCCGTGTAACTCGGGAGAAAACACCAAACTCAGCCGCAAAGCGCGGGAAAAAGAACTAGTTGTTTCTCAAATATATATTTGTTAGATTTTAACTAAAATCCAAACTCGACAATCTCACAAAATACATTTTAAAATTGTAATACAAATACTAATACAATATATAAATTGTTAGCAACCTATGAAATAACGGTGTTTTAAGACTTTCTTTTATGTTTGTAGGGCTATCATTCGTAATTTAATAAATAACACTTTTATAATTCAATTGCAATACAAAAATATAAAGAAAACCTTAAATTAACAATTACAACTCAAATAAACAAAGTACAAGAAAAATAGATGAAGTACATGATGACGCTAAATAAAATGACTTAGGATTTATGCTCAACAATAGTTCTTTAAAATTGATTTCGAGTATCTTAGGAGAATTTATTTGTTTCACATGATACAACAACCTAAACAGTTAATAGTGTCGGCTAGTACTAAAAAAGCACGATTATACCCAAAGAAAAAGATGATAATCAAGAATCACTGAAAATTCTTTTACGAGAAGAAAAAAAAAGAGCTTTTGAAGATTGGTGTTACGTGGTTCTACTATTTTATATTTTTCAACCAAGGCTTACCTTGGTATTTGTAGTTAAAAATGAGTTAAACATCTCATTTCTTACGAATCATGAGTTAAAATACCAATCATAAACCATGAGTAAATACCCATCATAAATTATGAGTTGAAACACCCAACATTATGATTTTTCAACTTTGCATTTTCTTTATTATTATAATTTTGTAATATTTTTTAATAGCTAACTTCAAGTATCTATCACTATATAATTCATCTTAATTTTGTTTTGGATATGATTTGATTTGTTGTGTTGTTCTCACATAGTAAAATGCAACCGTAATTTGACAAAGTTAATTGTATTTCTTTCATCCAAAGTTAAAAAACTTAATTTTCCTATTTTGCTAAAAATAAATTTTAACAATATTCTACTCTAATAAAAAGATAACTAGGGGGACATGTGGCAGCACCACAATCCTTCTAATCAAAATTTTCCCGATTTTTTTACTATTAAATAATCACATTAATTACTAATAATATTATTTAATATTTTTTTTAAAATACAAAATATTTTTAAAATTGATGTTATTAAAAGTAGAACTTTTATAAACAAAAAATAATTAAGATTGTGAGTTATAATAAAAATGTTTTTATAAATAACATATTTTTAAAACGTTTGTTTTGAAACAAAACTTTCATTCTATTTATAATAAGCAAATTTAATCATATTACATATTAGAATATTATTCTATATTAAAAAAATTTCAATTATATTTAATATTTTATTTATTTAGCCGGTGTAATACACTACTCTAATAAAAACATATTTAAGAGAGACACATGAACTCTAATAAAAATGTATCTAGGAGAGACACATGACAACATCATATTCCTCCTCACCAATTTTTCCCCGCTTCTATTTACTATTTAATAATCACATTAATTACTGATAATATTATTTAATTCTTTTTAGATTAAAATAGTTTTTTAATAAATTAAGAAAAAGATCTTTTACTAATATTATTTCTAAGAAATATTTTTTTTTATAAAATTAGAAAAAATTTTATAGAACATTAAACTGTTTTTAAAATAGGAAATATATTATAATTGGTTTTTAAAAAACTAAAATTCTTATAAATAAAAAATAATTAAAATTGAGAGTTATTATAAGAAAGTTTTAAAGTATGACCTTTATTTAAAACGTTTGTGTTGAAATAAAATTTTTATTTATTTATTATAAGAAAGATTTCAATCATATTTTATTTTAAAATATCGATTTATAATTATTAAATTTTCATTCTATTTAATATTTTTTTTATTAAACATGTGTAATACATGTGTTTATTAAATCTAGTTTATTATATATTAAGAAAGTAGAAAGTATTCGAAAACAAGATTAGTCACAGAACAAAAGGCTATGTTGAGTATTTTAAGGTTGAGTTTAAGCACTCTTCTTCAGAATGCGAAGATGGGGGAAAGTTGCCAAAAGTTAGTAAAAAAAAGGTATGCATGATTTTGAGAAGATGAGAAGATGATAATTCTAACGTCCTTATAGTTGTAATCCTACTTAATGCAATACAACATGCTAAACAATTGAGGGTTAAGTTTGTTTTTGTAATTCTTTTCTCTTTTGATGTTTTTAATATTTATGTTACCATCGGAGAGTACACACGACAAATTATCATTTATAGATATCATACCTTTAATTTTAATCAAGATATGATTCATAGTGAGATGATAGATTGATAACTAACGTTCAATGATATTTTTTGTATTTTAAATGATAAAAGTTCTAATATATTTTTCTTTCTTTTATGTATTGAAGTTAGTTAAAACATCTTTATCTGAATTGAAAAAATATGTTACTTCATAACTTCGTAACCTAGCTTACAAACAAATATTAAAAAAATTGAAATAGGATTTAACAAAAGGTATGAAAGACCACTTATATGTTAATAATATGATTAATAATAACTTTACAAAAACCGATTTAAATCAATGAGGGTTGAGTATATTTTTGTAATTCTTTATCTTTGTACTTTTTAATAGTTCTGTTAACATCGGATCGAGTTCTTTCCACCTGCATTTTGATTTAGACAGAATCTTTAAATAATATTCAGAATAAATTATAATAAATTGATCAATACGGTTAAATCATTCTCGATCACAATGATGTTTTTTATAGGTGATAAAGATATTTTTTTAATGACAAACACACACATCCACTTAATCTATTACTAAATTTACAACATTTGTTTTTGAAAAAAAATTGAACTTTCATTATTTGAAAAGAACATCACAACACCTTGATACCATTAGACTAAATGTCTTTGATTAAGTGATAAGATATCTTTTTCTCTTTCACAAATAATGTTAAATATTAAAAGGTAAGGGTGGGGATTGGGTTAAATAGTAAAGCTATTTGGATCTAAAGTAGCCAAGCTTTAATTCCTTGAGGTCAAGGTTTGAACCTAGCACATAGCGTGTTTGTCATAGCATGTTTGTGTAGATTAGTTGTGCTGTATACATGAAAGTATATTAATTAAGTGTGTGCAGAGTCGTTTAACGATTTTAGAGTCCTTAAGCAAACATAAAATTAAGGCCATTTCTGAAGTTAACATTAATAAATTCTCATTCTTTATCCGGGTTGGGGACCGAAAACAATAAACTAAAATGTTTATAGTTATTATTTATTTATTTATTTATTATTTTTGTAATTTGAGCAAAGACCCTATTTGTAATTTAATATCGGCTTATTGTTTTTGTTTCTTTTGCCTTTTCATATTATCGCTTTCATACTTTCTAATCGACATTACACTTATATGTAATATATTCAAATGCAAACTTCTACTAAACAAGTAATATTATAATATATTCACTTAACAAATGAGTGCATACTAATTCACTAAACAAGTGACTAAATATTATATGACTTATAAATTAAAATTAAAACACTAACTACAGAATTAGACCAAGAGAGTTTAATAGTAGTACAGTATGATCTAACAACACAAATCAAAATTAAAACTCAAAAATTTATAATCCAGAATTCGTAAAAAAACGTATTCAAAACTAGATTCAGAGAACACTCGCAATTCTATGTTTGAAATTGCCGCTTAATAGAACAAGTCACAGGTGTATGTTTTTTTAAATAAATTTAATAAATTTATAATATCTTGAGAAGAAAAAGGGTAAATTTTCATTGGATTGAAGGTCCAACTAAATTAATAAAGTGTCTAACCAAGTCAAATTTTTTACACATATAAACATAATATATAAAATTTGAAGGCTTTTTAAAATTGAGGGCCCAAAGCCCTAGCTTTACTAGTTTTGGGCTTGAGCCAGCCCTGAGTGTATGTGGTGTCTGAAGCTTAGACTCGAGCTCGTTTAGTAGACGAGCCATAATATGAGTTCGAGCTCGTTTATGCGTGGTTCAATTTTAGCTTTTTTGAGCCGAGCCGATCCCGAGTAGCTTGCGAGCCGGCTTGACTTATTTACACCCCGTGTCCGAAAGTCCGAAGTAGAATACTACAATTCACACAAACCCTAAAAATGGCAGCTCTTATATTCTTCAATCAAACCACGTCAAGATCCTGACTTTTTGCATAGACAGACTTTTCTCGTGGCTTACGCTCTCCTTAAACGTGTATCTCCTTAGGCCATAAGTTATGGCGCGTAGGCCATAGCTTAAGCCTTCCTTTAATTTCCCTTGCAACTTCACTTCCAATCCTTATTCCAACTATACTCTTCCAACCTTCAAATCCAAATAGTATCCTTTTAAGTTCCAATAACCCGCATTTCATACATGCAACAAAATCATGGTGTTTGATATAATAAACAAACGAAAAACAAGGTCTTAAGCATTCAGATTACGTATAACATATTAACATACCAACACATCACGCCTGTTGTTTACCCTCATATGGATACACATCTCATTTTAGTAAAACATAAATATATTTTTGTTTGATCCGTTTTATAATTTAAGTATTTAACTCCAACATAAGGTAACGTTGCTAGTTGGATACTTAATATTCATATTTTATTTAGTTTTATAATTTGAAGCAAAGGTATAACAGTAATTGAAAAACAACCCTAAAAATGACTAACATCCATCACAGCGACGTTCGTGTTACCTTTTGGCGAACAACGAGAACGAAGACGAAAATACATACACTTAAAAGATTAAAACCATAATATACGAAGATACCAATCGAACTATCCTTATTACTTTTTCTAAACCGGCTATATGCATATACCCAAATGCATATAAATTATATTTTCACTTAAAAATGTAAGTATATAAACGATATCTTTTTTGGAAAATAGTAACTACGTGGGTGTCACCATCAATTTGACAAGATCTGGGACCATTTGTACAGGACCACATGTCCTTCTTACATATCTTAATCCAACGAAAAAAAATACCTAAGAGAAAGGGAAATTTTAATATTATAAAGTTAATTACTTAAATGGTCCATACATGGGCGTCTCAACGTTTTTAAAGGCCTAAAAGGTAAATAAAATCAGAGATTTTTTAAAACTTTATCTTTAAAAACTCTTATGTTTTTGAAGCACAAACACTAGTTAAAATATGATTCCAAAATCAGTTTATTCAAAGCAAATCCTAATTAATTCAATGATTTTATATTCTAATAAACTATAACAAGTAAAAAAGCTAAAACAAATAAACAATTAGCAAGTTGTAAATCAAATAAAAAGAAGCATACGCAAAATTAAAACATATTTAGAACAATTAGCAATTAATAACTTGTCCCTAGAACAAAGAATTAAAGAAAAACATTTAGCAAAACATTAAGCAATTTACCTTATTTAAGGAGAGAATCAATCAATAAAAGAACCCATTCAGCTTAGTACCTAATCGTGAGGCCGTTACTCCACTAGATGTCTAGATGAAATCGAAGTTTAAATGCTCTTAATTGCAATGAAACCAAAAAAGCAAATTGTGACTCCACCGGATGAAATTAGAGAAGCAAACGAAGGTTGGGGGGTTCTTATTCGTGACTCTAGTGAAGAAATCAAAGTTCTTGGTGACTGGGTTCGCTTGGGGCAAGCAATATCATAGACGAATGATGAAATCGAAAGAGCGAAGTTGTTTATCCTAACTTTCCGGCTTTGTTCATCTCTTCGTGTCATCTCCCCTCGCCCCATCCCCCCAATCAGGAATTGACCAATAGACTGTGTTGAATATCTAAGATCTGCCGATCTAGGTTTCCTTCTTTCTTTCATTCTTTTTTCTAATTTAGTTGATTTTGAGCTTAGACTGAGAATAGACTATACAATACGATTTACTTTTCGGTGGCCTATTAGAATGGGTGGGCCTAAAGCCCTAGCTTATTTTTTTAAGCTGTTGAGCCGCTCCTGGGTCCATATGTTTTGATGTAAATAATATATTTGAATACTAACATTTTTGAGTAAAAAGTTAGAGTTTTATAGTTTCAACTTTGTAACAAGTTTGGATATCAAGCTATAATCAGTTAATTTTTCTAGTTAAATTAATAGAAAATGAAAATAATATTCTCTTATGATTAGTGGTGTTCAACAAATCGATTTTCAAATTATAACATGATATGTTAGTACTTGTAATTATGTGTGCATAGTTAGATAAACTAGATGATAACACAATTATTAATAAATGCAACCACGGTAACAATGAATATCTATTGGTTTGACAAACCCACCCATTTGTTTATTCGCGTGGTGATTGAAACAGGAATCATATATTCTATAACGTTTCATCTGCGACCCAGTCAAGTCAGTCATTAGGTTTGATTGTGTTGGTTTGTCTTTTATGTTACACTATTGCACTTATAAGTCTTGACATTAGCATGTGAATTGAATTGTTTTTAATTATTTTAATCAACCTATATATGTATTCAAACCTGTATTTACTAATCGGCTAATTTGTTAGCTGACTCGTTACCTTTTTCACATGATTTCAGGAATGCAGATTAGTGGACTTTTATATGCACAATAGGGCTTGAACTTAGTCAAAATTAAAAGCAATATCATTATGTTTACTTGAGTTTTTATTTGATTGTAATGTATTGTTTGATTAGTATTATTTAATAAAAATAACATTTAATATTATTTAATTTCATGTGCTATAAACAATCGATTTACATTCGTTTGTCCCGATGTTCACACCTTTGTTACCTAGCCCCCTGCTCACACCTTTATCACTGGCGACCTCCATCACAACCCACATGCCACCGAAGACTGAAATAGAAGGAGGGGATTCGCTAGGGTTTCCTATATTATCGCAACGCATACCAATATCAAGAGAGTCAACAATGGTGGATGTGCTTGAATTTGAATTTTAGACATACAACTCATGACCAAACAAAAGGACTTTCAATCTAATAGTTCCAGGAAAAATGAGAAGGGGGTTGCTATGACGGTGTAGTGGTAAGGTGGTGATCAAATGGGCTTCTGGTACAGAGGTTGGAGATGAACCCAATATGACAATCGACAATTCTAGATCAACATCCGTCCGTACGTTAATCTTACTTACCTGGAATATTTGCATGTTAGGCTTAATTATGGCTTATTAGATCATTTCCTGTAAACAATGACTATGTTCCATGAACATTACACCTCGAATATTTGCATGTTAGGCTTAATTAAGGCTTATTAATCTTTGGTGTACTTGAATTGGGAAATGATGATAACATAACCTATTTGCTTGATATGCATACCTAAGAAAAAAGTGAGTTACCCTATTGAACTCATTTCCAATTTAGAGCCATTGCTATGTTGATAGAGAAAAAAATAATGTTATCTACGTAAATTTGAACTAGCAAACCCCTTACAGTTAAGAATTTTATCAATTCCATCTTTTTTAGAAATAGAGTTTTGTTAATCCTTTTGTAAACTTATTGAAGTTAGGAAATTTAAAAGAGTTTCATACCAAGCCTTTAGTGTCTACTTCAGACCATATATGACTTTGTCAAGTTTAAATACATACCTCTTATGATCAAAACCCTCAAAGCTTAGAGGCTGCGCAACATAAACCTCCTATATAAACTTCCCATACAAGAATCTACTCTTAGGCATCCATTTAAGAAACCATCATGCCATGAGAAATGACAAAATCCTAAAAAGATCCTAATAGCTTCGTCAGAAGAGGAGCAAATGTCTTATCACAATCTATGGCCTTCTTTTAAGCCAGTGGTGAAACTTAAACACTCATATAGAGGGACGAGGGAGAAATTGTATTTTTTAGGGGCGCAAACTATATATACATGGAGACGTTCAATTGAAAATCAAAAAAATATAAAGAATTGCAAGAACCTTTTTGAATCAATCATGTTTTTCTATCTTTTTTTATTTTTTAATAATTAAAAAGCGTAGTATAGTACTTTGATAAATTATATTTTATGTTAATGGGGTAATTAGTGGTTACAAATAACCGCAACGGCTTCCAAAGTCACAAATGATCAGAATTAAAATTATATTGCATAATTTACCAAATACATATTGTTAGATTAAGCATTCTAGTCCATTATTATAAGTTAATTCGACACAAACCTACATAATCAAACACAAGCAATTGCAATAAACTAATGGAACATAGATTAACTCAATACTCATATGATGATATTGAACAGTAACTAATACACAAAAATCACTCAAGCTTCCCCCAGAACGAAGAACTATATCGCAACATTAATTGACGGTTTCACACACTACCACTTTATCTCTTACATACACATGAGTTACAGAAATTTTTGGTCTGACATTTTTACAATCCTGTGCACTACCACTATAAGAAGATTCTATGACAAAAAAACATAACTGTTGTTAAAGCATCATGGGAACTTATCAAAGGATTTGTGTGCTTTGCATATTCAATCATTTGATCAGAGGTCAGAGGATCTTCTTCATTTCAAACTTTTTCTTTTTATTTGTTTTGCATCCAATTAATTAGTTCTTTAATTCCTTTTATCACAATAATGTAGAACATTAAAATAAAAAGGAGTTCGGTGATCAATGATCATATTTTAGTCATGTTTCTTCAATTATAATGATTTTATATCATCCACTTGAACATATAATATATCTTTCTTTCAACTATACATATAATGGCACCATTAAGCATTGGTTAACATAGAGTTAACCCATAATGCCTCCCCAACAAACACTCCCACTTATAAACTTTAACTCTCAAACTCTCAACACTACCAATAACGCATGGTTAACGACATCTCATGTTGTTAGGCGAGCCCTTGAAGACTACGGTTGTTTTGTCGTATCGACCGACAAAATACCTTCGGATCTACGTGACACCATGTTTGATCTCGCAAAAGATTTGTTTCGTCTTCCCATGGAAACAAAGGTTAAGAACTCTTCACCGATCCTTGGTTTCGGATACGGGAATTACTCCTCCTTGCCTCTTTACGAATGCTTTGGTATTGAGAATGGCGCTACGATGGATGCTACTCGGAGTTTCACCGATCTCCTCTTTCCTTCTGGGAACGATGATTTCTGGTAAACATAAGTCATACATCATCTGCTGCAGAAAATTGGGTTAAAATAATATTGTTGTAAAATAAAGAGTTAAACTGTATTCAACAGTTAAATTTTAATCATAATAGTTCATGAAAACTTTACAAAACATTAAGCAAGTTTTAACAACATTTTAAATAGGTCACTTATATTTTTATCTGTTTTATCAGGTTACTAAAGTTTTAAAATTGTTCAAATTAGTATACTAATATTTTTATTTATCTCAATCAGGTCATTAAACTTTTAGGAGTGTTATAATTAGGTCACTTATATTTTTATTAATTTTTTACATAATTCATAAATTTTTTAAAATAATTCAGTTTTTTAAAAATAATATTAATTTTTTAAAAATATTTTGCAACTTATGAATTATCTATTTAAAACAATCCTGAAACTTTATTGATCTTATTGGGACAAAAATTTTACCAATGACCTGATTGGAACAAAAAAGTTTGTTAGTGACCTAATTAGAACAATCCTGAAACTTTATTACTATTTTACAAAGTTTTAGGATTTTGACGAGAACATTAGTAACAACCACTACTAGAAAACTAGGTTTCTAGGTATTCCAAACATATGTATAATCTAATATCTACAAAACTTTAATAACTTTTGTAAAATTTTTTTTGGATATTCGAGTTGTTTTAAAAAAGATCTAAAAATATCTAAAATTATAATTAGTATTTATTATTTAATACTTCTATAAAAATATTTTAGATAATTTGGATATCCAAATATCCAAAATTTTTCAAAACACTATCTGTATTCGAAAATTTCGGAAATCCAATTTTTGGATGGATATTTAAAATTTTGGATATTCGTTTTTAGATTTTCGGATCCGTTTTGGGTTTTGAATTCGAATATATTTGCACACCCTAGACTCATGCTTAATAATGCAAATATTGTTTTATTACTGGCCTATTTTTGGTCCTGATTAATTTGTTTTATTGATAAATAGCAAAATCACATTCGAGTACATGAAACTGGTATCTGAAATCCACCATTGTGTGATGAGAATGGTGTTTGATAGTTATGGGGTCGAAGACAAGCAGTTTGACAGTTCACAATTCTATCTATCTAGATTCATGAAATATAGGGCGCCTGTTCAAGGTGAAAACCCAATAGCTATTCCTCCTCACACAGACAAAAGTTTCTTGGGTGTTTTAGATGACAATGGTGTCAAAGGGTTTGAGATCAAGATGAAAAATGGCGAGTGGATCAAACACGAGTCGTCCCCTTCAACCTTCGTAGTTGTAGCTGGAGAACCCCTTATGGTAATATCCCGATCGACTTGTTTTAGCGTTATCATGCTATTTTATATTATTATATGGTAACCACGACTAGAAAACTTATTGGATCTTATCAATACACTGCTAACAAATAAGATCAGTTAAATCAGGAGCGGACCTATATAAGTCCCATGGGAGTCGTACCTACACCCTTGGAATTTTTTGTTTGTTTAGTATATGTACGTTCAATCCTAACCGACTCTCAAAAAATTTTAACACCGAATCCATGAGATTTTGATACATACCCTATGAAACTTTTACACCAGCCCTTAAAAAACTTTGACACCGACCCTCAAAGAAAATCCAACACCGATCTCTAAGAAAAAATCAATTTAACATTCTAATATTCTACATATAAAAATCTATTGCAAACTAATTGATACATGTTTTAAAAATTCTAATGAGCTCAAATACACAATAATTATTTTAACAATTTAGCACATTCCCCCGTTAATACTTATAAATTCAGTTACTCACATACTCAAAAGGTTCATTATTTCATCAGCCCAACCATTAAACAATTAACATAATGAAACCTTGAATGGAGGATCGTTTGGCAGAAATTTTACAGAGCCGCCACCACTAATTGCCCTTTTGTTCAAGGTTCAAGCCCTTCTTTTTCAAATTTGATTCTAAACAATCCCAAAATCCTTAATTTAGGAACTTGTTTTAAAACTTTATCCTTATGTACATTTTTACTTTATTATCTTATTATTTGTTAGATGATATATTAAATTATTAATATATGAATTAATATATTCATTTATCATTTGATTAATTGCTTGAATGCTTAATTATGTGATGAAAATTTTGCGATCTGAACCGACTCATGCTAAAAGATATTAACATTTAGCGATAAACAACCAACCCCATAAAAAACTCCGTGGGTGTGCCACAAAGTTAAATAACAACATATGTTACCCAGTTGACATTTAAGAGTTTATGATCATAGCAAACATTAGTAGCAAATTTCAAACCAAAAACTCATCCTAGACGGAAATCTGATTCTCACCATTGTATCACCTCCTAAAGATCGCCATGGTAAAAACTAAAAGTTGATCATGTCTATAGGCATGGAGCAATGGGAGGATATATGCGCCCCTGCATCAAGTGGCAATGAGAACTTCAGAGAAACAAGTGGTTAGGTATTCAACAGGGCTATTTTCGTTCGTGAGGGAGATGGTGGAAGTTCCTGAGAAATTAGTCGATGAAGAACACTCTTTGCGATTTAGGCCTTTCAATAACATGGATTTCTTAGACTATGTTACTACGGAGGAGGGGAAGACATCTAAATGCCTCATCGAATCATACTGTGGTGTCATCGTCTCCGCCACAGTAAACTTTTGATTGTGTATCTTGGTTATGGTTGGACATTTTGTTTGTGTTTCAAGTGCCCATTGATGTATGTTGTTGGTGTGTAATATGTATGTCGTGTGAATACATGATGTGATTATCGTTGTTGAAAAATTAAATCATTTCAATATTAAGAAATGAAACTCATCTATAATATTTTAAATTTATATTTTTTATATATATATAACTAAATACTATTTAAATGAAGTATTATCGTATTTAAATACTTAATTATATAACTATTAAATATTTAAATAATAATACATAAATATAATCAGTGTTTAAGAAATGTCAAAAAAAATCCTCGTTGACACTCCTGCATCATGCGAGCGAACCCACAATATATCACAAATAGGAAATATGAGAAATAATGGAGTTGTATGTTTGTTTAATGTTACCACAATAGTTTTTTCCTACAAAGTAGTTAAAAACCTACTTTGTTTTTTCTGTAAACCCATAGGAATCTTTTGAAACTAAGCATAACATTTTTTTTCTTTTTTTCAAATTGATTACCTGCTTATTTTGTGTTTTATTTAATGTTAAATTTACACTCAATCTTTTAAGTTTTAATAAAGTTTTCTTCTATTTTGTTTTAGTCCATTAACTATAATAAAGTTCTCATTTACACTAGTTATTCTTTTCCTTTGCTTTGAGGACTCATTTTATAACAATATTTATTCTTGTTATATTTTTTTATCAATGTTTCATATGTAAATTTTTACAGTTGGTTAATACTAACGTACTAATCTTCAGAATTAACACTTTCAAATTTTATAACCCCGTTCATAACACGGGTCACCCCACTGGTTATGAGTTCATATCAATATATATAAACAATGTATGGACAAATCTTCATTGTTTTTATTTTTCCGAATAATCAATTCATCTGCAAAAGTTAAAAAATCTATTTAAACAATAATTACAAATGAAAAAACCAAGTGGACAAGATAAATGTGTAGAAAAAATATGAATGTAAGACAAAATATTACATATCATGGCATTATTTAAAATCAAAACAATCATCTACGACATGAAGCAAAAACCAAATTTAGACATTTTAAATATTAAACTGTTCAATTATTAACTGTGAATGATAAGTCAATTGCAATGATCTCACCATGAAATAGAAAGCGTCAATCATTATTGTTAGCCAATCCAATATAAAAGAATTAAAAGGGGTTGGAAAGGTATCCCTTGGATTTTAGACTGCATGCTCTGCAAACATTAAATCCAAGATATCTTTTTTTTATGTAGTAATTGGAGGTTTGTTGCAAAGTAGGGTGAAGGGGATACCTTAAGTAGTAACTTCAAATAAAGATAATTCATGATTTTCACTTCGTAAACTCTACATCCTGACCATATTTGCATCGATATTTAACTAGCCTAAAACACTATTTTAGGATGTCGGTTATAGCAAAACTTTAAGTAGAAATAATTTGATGAACTTTACATCCTGACTATAAACCCTGTGCATTGATAGTTCTAGCCCAAAACACCAACTTAGGTAAAATTTAGATTTTATGATTTTTCCTTGAGGTGACTGGTAAAAAGCTAGCATTTTATACTTGTTTATTTGTATAATTGGAGTTTTTAATGCAGTAATATGGTAAATTCCCAACTGTGGCATTCTGGTATTTATCGATAAAATGGGACTAAAGTGTTTAAAACTGTTGAATTTGAGGGCTAGAATGCAAATATGAAGTTTGTTGGTGAATGTCTATACAAAGGGACTAGAGGGACAAATCTTGGCCAAACCAAACTTAATAAAACTTAGACACAAAATCTTGACCTTGAGACAATTTATTGGTTAAGATAAACTCAAAGAAATCAAATTAAGGAGTGTGAGTGTTCCAGCTAGAAAACACAGATCAAATTAGTAAATAAATCAATGAGTAAAAAACGCATATTATATATTACAGAAGGTAGATATGAATGAGAAGTCAAGATGAAAAATGTGTAATGTTCCAAATTGTTTCAAGATAGAGGACATAGCTTGATAGTTTTAATTGTATTTAAAGTGATTTAATTAAGATTATATCATATAGTAAGAGTGTCACCTATGACTGGTACGTTGGTGTAAATTTATGGTGTAAAATTAGGAGTAGGTTAAATGGATATGTGAGTTACGATTACAAAAAACATCGTCAATGGAAAGCCTTACCACGGATACGTAGGGCCGACACCCTTTGCCCCGCTTCACGAAGGCTTAGGGATTGACGGTGCAACGGAGCTTGAAAGTGTTCAAAGTTTCACGGATATCATATGGCCAAAAGGAAATCCCTCTTTCTGGTAATTAATTAAGTATTGAATATTAGCTTTACCAGTATGAGCCATGAGCCTACAAAGACGTATACTAATAAACCTAATATCCAATATTAAAGCACACAAACAATTATGTGCCTCCATATAGTAAAAAAGTACATTCTAACTTTAGTATTTTGTCCTTCTATTTTGTAGCATAACTTCTTTTTCATTTTCAAAGGCAGTGGCAAAACTAGAACATATGACAATAAGGATGTTGTTTGAAAGCTATGGCGTGGAGAAGCATAGCGAGTCTCACATCAACTCAACCACATATCTTCTTCGCTATATGAAATACCGAGTACCTGAGATCAATGAGAGCACGATGGCTTTTGTTTCCCATACTGAAAAGCTTCTTGACCATACTTCACCAGAATAATGTTTCGGGTTTGGAAATAAAATCAAGAGATGATGAATGGATTTCTGTTGAATACCCTCCTTCATCGTTTGTGGTCATGGCGGGCGATGCTTGCCAGGTGATCCACACACGCTTTTTATTATTCTATAGTTATTAGTTGATAAAATAGTTTAATTGTAAGTTTTAAGTGTATTTTCTTTGTGTAACAGGCTTGGAGTAACAATAGGGTGCTTTCACCGGACCACAAAGTTACCTTGGACAGGAAGGTGAAAGAAACACGATATACTATCGCGTTGTTCTCGTTCTTGAGTAAGAAGGTGCAAGTGCCTGATGAGTTTGTGGATGATCAAAACCCTCTACAATTCAAGCCATTTAATCATATTGACCTCGTGAAGTTTTATGATACAGAAGCTGGTGTGGCATCACAAAACATTCTAAAGGACTTTGGTGGTGTTTAAGTATCTATCTAATTCAAAGGATAGTGGACAATGTTATATGTGTATTGTGGGTGCGTGGGTCTCTATATGTTGCAAATAATTGGTGTGACATATGTTATGCTGGCTTATAAATGTATTTTCATATCTATTAAGTACGTAATTGGACCGTCACTTTATATACTTATGGTTCTTATTAGTTTTAATAGTTGTATAGAACCAGAAAAAACTCTTCAACATAATGATCAGAGATGATTACAACGACTCAATCAAAACAAAGGGACTTAATCAAACTAAATTCTACAACCTTCAAGCTAGGCCAAAACCTTACCAATGGAATCACATGGGTCTCTTCAAGGTCAAGATCTTCTTGGCCGACTACGGTGACTACTAGGGTCTAGAAAGGTGTGGTGGCTCTCGTCAAGGGTCTCCGCAAAGGTCAAGTCAGTCTACCCACTCGCGTAGGAAAATCTACCAGAGGTACCAACGTTCCTATATTATTTTAACTACACTAAAACTATAGCATTAAATGAGTTGAATATAAAAATTAAATAGATAGTAATGAAAATCTATGAATCATAAAATGATATTGTCCGATAAGATATAATTGAAATTATGAATAGTTTGATAGAATGATAAAAAATCAAATTAAAGAAAATAGTTTGATAATTAATAAACTAACATGTTTTGGTTCTCAAACATATATTAATATATTTAACGCTATGGTTGTATAGGAGTCAAGCTGGCTCGTGAGCTACTGGGATCAGCTCCTCAAAAGCTCATATGAATCTAAGCTTAAATGAGCTCATATTATGACACATTTAATAAACGAGCTTGATTCTTATAAGTAATACTCACCAAGAGTCATGCTCGAGCTCAAGTTCTCCTAAAGAAAAATTAAGCTTACCCTCTGGCTTGTCTTTATCTCTATCACTTATAGTAAGATTCATGTAATCAAATATTCAAGCGAATGATGAACAAATAAATAAAATAATTTAATCTAAGAATCTATTAATTTATAATCTAATAAATAATTTATCAAAGATTCAACTAGTAAAGTAAATAAAAATGTTTTCAATATTTTATTAGGCTTAATTTTCCGTCTAAATATTAATTCTTAAATTGATTTTAATTGTTACCAAGTAAGGGTAGTAAGCCAACACATAAAATATTTAAATTTTAACCGAATATACAACAAATAGTGCTTCAACTTATTGTGAAGACTAGTTCTCCTATTTGAAGTCACCTAAGCAATTGCAACAATCTTAGTATGGAACATACACTACAAGAAAGGTTACCATTAGCGGCGACACTTTTAGCGGCGACACCCATTAGCGGCGACACCCTTAGTGGCGACAGTCGCCGCTATTAGTCAACGATCCGTCTGGGGTTTCTAAACTTAGATCTGGTCGTTGAACGTGCGCCAGATCTGACGGCCCTTGTTAAATCGTACATGATACCTTTAGCGGCGACATGTCGCCGCTAAAGGGTGCAGACCCAACAAAATCGGGATTGCCCTCCTTTTTCCCCTCTTTGCCTCCACACCACACCTTCCTTACCCGCGACTTCCACTGCTGAAACTCCAGCGACCACCATTTCACCGCCGCCACCACTCCGGTCATCATCTTCCTCACCCTCCGGTCATCATCTTCCTCAACCTCTAGTCATCATCTTGCTCAACCTCCGGTCATCATCTTCCTCAACCTCCGGTTAGCACCCTCAAAGTCCGACCACCACCACCCTCTCAACGTCATCCTCAAAGTCCGGTCACCACCGTCGCCGCTGTTGCCGTGGATCTCGACCACCGTCGCCTCTAATATCTTTAGTTTTCAACACAAATTAGAAGGTAATTCTTTTTGGTTTAAACAAAAATTTATGTTTATTTATGTTAATGTATGGTTAAAACATGTTTAGATTTGTATATTTAGTAGGTTGAACATAATTTTTAGTAGGATTTGTATAATTTTTAGGTATGGTTGTTTATGTTAATGTATGGTTGAAAAGTGTTGAATATGATGAACTAGTGAGATGGATTTAGGTGTATTTGATGCTTAAATTTTAGTTGAGTTTAGGTGTATTTGGGTATTTGATCTAGACTTTTTGTTTAATTGATTGAAAGATGTTTAGATGTTGATGTTTAGTTGGTTAAATAAAACATATGTAGTTGGGTACTATATGTAGTTCAAGATGGTAAATATTAAGATAATATTAGTATATGTAATTTATGCTTAGTTTGGATATATATTTGTGTATGTAGGTTTGAAGTAGATGGATTTAGTATTTAGTTACTTAAAATTTAGTTGAAAATTGTTATATATATATATATATATATATATATATATATATATATATATATATATATATATATATATATATATATATATATATATATATATATATATATTTACGCATTTCATGTATATTTTTTGTTTAAATGGTTGAAAGATGTTTAGATTGGTTGATTAAAACTTATTTATATGTTATTAATTATTATGTATTATTAGCTTTTAGGTTTCACAACTTGATATAGTTAAAACCATGTTAATTTGAGTTAAAACGGGTCAAAATTGGTAAAAATAAACTTTAACTGCTTAAACTTGAAGGTGTTAAGTGTATCATTGTTGGTTTATCTTAAACGGGTCAAAATGTTGAATTATGTACATTTTGGTTGAAATGGGTCAAAATGATACAAACACACTTGATATAGTTAAAACCACGTTAATTTGAGTTAAAACATGTCAAAATGGGTAAAAATAAACTTTAACTGTTTAAATTTGAAGGTGTTAAGTGTATCATTGTTGGTTTATCTTAAACGGGTTAAAATGGGTAAATTTAAGTTGAATTATGTACATTTTGGTTGAAATGGGTCAAAATGATACAAACACACATTATATACTTAAAGTTGGATGTGTAATCTTATAATTTACATTTTGTCAAAATACAACAACTTATAATATATGTTTTGTTTTGTAGGCTCAAATCGCAAGTTTGTTTCAAAATGCGAACTTTATGTCTCAAATTACGCAACATATTGCCTCTCAAAAAGCTACACAACAAGCTGATGAAGATGATTCAGACGAGAAAGATGAATAGGACATCGATTAAATAGTTTAAGTTTGTTTTAACGATATTTAATGTTGAAGTTAAACAATGTATTAGTATACTTAGTTAACAATCGTAGTGGACTTTTTGATATTATTTGTATGTGTATGTTATTTGTGTTATTAAGAAATTTGGGTTTATTTTTATACAGGTTTATTCGGTTTTTAAAAATGAAAATTAAAAAAATAAAAAAAAGAAACAAAAAAAATTGACTATTAGCGGCGACATAAAAGTCCTTCCCCCCGCTATTAGCGGTGAATTATTAGCGGCGAATTAATAGCGGCGACTCATTAGCGGCGACAGGTCGCCGCTATTAGTAATTGCGGCGACAAACCCCACTAATAGCGGCGAAATCTGTCGCCGCTATTAGTCTTGATCCTTGTAGTGATACATGGATTAGTGCGAATTACAGTGAAGTTCAAGTTGGGTTAACATGGTTCACTTCAATTTAGCCAATAGCTTATCACCCAAATACTCAAAAACAATACAAACGTTTTGCATGTTTCATCCAGAATTTTTGAAAATAATCCAAAAGCTTCATCACCTACTTTTGCTCCTCTAGTCCCCCTTAGCTATATGTCTCATTATAGTGCTTTCACCCATTGTTGCCTCACAATGTGCAACATAAACATAATATAAGCAGTTTCTATACGGGATTGAACACCAAAAGTGCATCAAAAAATATAAAAGGAATTAATATACTAAAAGCACTGTAGGGATGTTTTTATTATCAGAAGTGTTGCGATGTCCAACCGAAAATACTGATACACCACTCTGGCTAAGAAATATTGTCTAAGAACACTACTTAATGTGCCAAAAATGAGCTACCATAGACAAAATAAAATTTAACTCAACATGAGATAAATTAACATAAATTTCATTCTCAGAAAAAAAAATAACTCAACTCTACGCCCCCATTTCATTCGATTTTTCCTTTAAAAACAAAATGACCACACTAGCTTCTAAAAACAAATAACTAACCCATTACACCCATGATCTCTAAAATATGGCCTAATTAACGAAATAAAAAAAACAAAAAAAAAATCACATGCATAAATAAATAACTAAAACAAATATGAATTGAAAACTCAAAGCAAATATAAATGTAGCTAAATGGGTCATTGGTCGGCATATATCGGGTCGGTTACTCAATATATATCACTTAGTCTTTTCTTTTACTTTTAATTTGTTTCTAGCTAAGTTCTCGTGCGTGTGAATTAGTATTGGTATATCAATTTATTATGTAACTAGCTTTAATCGTACGTGTATTATACGGGTTGAATAAATAAAATATTAATATAAAATTTTTTTGTTATAAATCAAACCGTATAAAAATATCATTTTTAAAAAATTTTCTTATATAACTCTTAAATTTGATTAGTTTTTGTTTTAAAAACATGACTTTTTAAGAATACCAATTTTAAAATATTTTTTGGATTTTAAAAAAGTTATATGCTTTAGAAAAATTTATTATTTTATAAAAAAATTATTTATTTAGGAATAACATTAATAAATAGATTTCTTTTTTAATTTTTTAAATCTAAAAATATGTTAAATAATATTATTAGTAATTAAGGTAAATATTTAATAGGAGAGAGACGTAAAAATTTTGATGAGATTGATTGTGATGTTGTCATGTGTCATCCAAAATATTTTTTTATTAGAATAGGTAGCTAGTTTTGTTGTAGAAACTATACCATCGCGAAGTGTAAGATTTTAACTAATTATTATATAAATTCAATCAAAATCTTGAAAATGACATGAAAACGTCACTTGGATTATACTAGGAGAGATGCTTTACTAATGTTTTAAATTCGTTTGTCACTGAACTAAGTTTCAATTAGACACGAAATGAGCCGTGTATAGATAATTACTTTTGGTATTTTAAATCTTATACATGATTATAAAACTATATATGCAAAGGCGGAGGTTAATAGGGGCCCTGGTGGGGGTGGGGGGTGGGGGGCGCGCTGCCTTTTTTTTCGTCTGTAATGTAAATTTTTCATCTGATATTATAAGTTTTTGGTTCGATAATATAAATTTTTACATATATATTGAGTTTGCTCCCTTAAAAAAATTAAATTTCGCCTCCGCCTTCTTTTAAAAGCGTTCAAACCTCGTCACTGTATATATGGTTTCACATTCATCATGTACTCATTACTTGTTACCCACAGGAGTATTCTAGTGGGAATTAAGCATGCCCATTATGGTCTTATCGTTAAAAACTACACACGGATGCCAAGTTCCATATACTGGATCATAAACCCACATAAAAACAGTTGAAAATATTAAATATTCTTCTACACTTTTGACAATTCTGGACTATTGATAATTTCAAGGCTATATCAACTTCAACATAATAATTTTTAATTTTTCTAAGACTATAATTAATATTTTTTATATTCAAGTTTGATGCGACTGAAAGGGTCATGTAACCAGACAAATTTTTCCTTATAACATATTTGTCCTATTACCATTGAAAAATTTTAAAACAAAATACACTTCCTAAATTTTATAATTTTTGATTTTTCATTATATTTGAGTTTTTTTTTTATCCATAGTTACATCCGTAATTGTATTTACCAATTGAGTGGGGGTAAGAAGTATGAACCCATATTTAAAGATTCTTACTTATTATAGGCGTATTGAATTTTAATATTTCAAATTATGACGTATTGACCGATAATAATTCATATTATTATTTGGCTGATAATAATTATAACTTTTATTTTTGTTGTCTATGACAATCCTAATAACATAATTCTTTATTGATTTCCAAAATATCCAATCGATTTTTCTCACGATGATGATTGTGAATAAAATAGGGAAACATATAATGAAATGGAGTGAAACTCAAGTGAACACATTTTGACTCTCTCCTTATATCTCTCTAAATGTAATATCGTACATTTGTCGTTCGGAAAAAAAGTATTCTGTAGTGGAATTAATTAAAAAGTACGATACTCATTCAATTCATTATATATAACATACTAATTGCAAGAAATTATTTATAGCAATTTGCATCAACAATAGTTTGTTATTTGGTATTACCAAGAAATAATTTATTCACTTTCATAGGTTAATAAATATAATCAACTAATATTTAGCCCCTCGCGTTGTGACGAGTGTGCAAAACCGTGCCAAGTAGCACCAATTTCACACCACCATCAACGACTATCAACACCGAAAAACTCTTATTAAAAAAAAAAAAAAATAAAACCAAACGGAAAGTAGACTGAAAAACGTTGAACCCTGCAAGTGAAACGTAAAACATTAAAAAAATATCTAAGTCGGTCTATAGCGTATTGTGACGGGGCTGTTAAATGGGGAATAAATAGACGTAAAAACGTCGAACCACACACGTACGTTGCGGCGTGTTAACTCGTAAATTTTAAACCGAAACGTAAAATACAAATTTGTAAATGATGAAAAGTATAAGAAAACAAAGCTGAAAGTGAAAAATTGTAGGGGTTACGTTATAAAATACATTAAAGAATTAGGGTTAAAAGTAAGTATATTTAAAAAAAAGTGAATACAAACCACTAAGCCTTAGATACAACGAGCCGAGCCGAGCTTTAGAAATATAAATATAAACGAGCCGAGCTTGGACTCGAGCTTTGTAAAAGTAAAACGAGTCGAGCTCGAGCCTAAGCGAGCTCGAGCTCGGCTCGAGTCATTTACACCCCTAAATGAAACTATTTAAAAGGTACGATACTCATTCAATTCATTATATATAACATACTAACGGCAAGAAATTATTATAGCAATTTGCATCAACAATATTTTGTTATTTGGTATTACCAAGAAATATTTTTTTTCACTTTCGTAAGTTAATAAATATAATCAACTAGAATCCAGCCCCCGCGTTGCAGCGGGGACGTAAAACCATACCACGTAGCATCTGACATATCATGTCAGTGACCACCAACAACCAAAAAACTCATATATATTAAAAATAATTAAAAAACGAAAAAATAAAACCGAATAAAAAGTAAACGTAAAAACGTTGAATCACGCAGACGAAACATAAAACATATAAAACAAGAAGCAAGTTGATCTAGGACCAGCGCGTTGCGATGTGGTCGTTAAATGGGTGAATAGTAAGCGTAAAAACGTTGAACCACACATGCACACTATGACGTGTTAACTCGTAAAATTTAGACCGAAACGTAAACTGGAAAATTTGTAATATATAAAAAGTAGAGGGGACCAAATTTGAAAGTAATAAAATATTGGGGCTAAATTATAAAATATGTAAAAGTATTGAGTTAAAATAAAAAAGTTAAAGATTAAATAAAAGAAAAAAATTAGTACAACCAATAAAACATATGCTACAACCATTACTGCATACAAATGTTAGAAAATTGGTATTATATATAATTATAACATAAATAAATAAATAAATACAGTACAAGTATAAAGACAAAATGTGAGAACAACGTATTATTATGGAATCAAATTTGGTACCGCCAGACATTATAATCAAATATATTTTCTAAACCTCAAGATCAATCGATTTGTAATTTAATATAATGCTGAAATGTTGATAATGAAATGCTAAACTATTATTTATGAATAAAAGTTTACTGCAAAAACTATTTATAGATGAATTATTAACGTCTCAAATTAATAGTTTGAATATTAAATATTGTAGGAAATCACACGTCTCTTTGAGTTGTCTATCTATATATATTGACCCAAAAACTCACAAGTATTCATACCTACCTAGCAATCATGGGTTCAGAGACTCCACTTAAACTTCCTTTGATCGATTTCACGAATTTAGACCAAAACACAAAGAACAACAATTGGAATATAACGAGATCACAAGTTCACGGAGCCCTTGAAGAGTTCGGTTGCTTCGAAGCAACGTTTGCGGACGTCCCACCTGAGCTCCAAGGGTCGGT